>CAWUFW010024372.1:0-61437 GCA_963921515.1 Calotriton arnoldi | reverse complement strand
CAGTACAGCAGTCATATTGTCCAGGAGCCATGTCCCTCTATTGTGCACTGCCCACTCCTCATCTGATACCCAGGTGTGGCCCTTACATGCAGGGAATTCTGTCACTTAGGACTGTGTCCTTGCAGTTTGCTTGACTCAAGGTGGGAGACAGCATCTGTTTCCCTGACTCTGTGGTGGGCATCATGGGTGGGTCCATTGCTTACACAATGCCTGTATTCTGACATGTATTCAGCGTGTTACTTTGATCTGTGGTCCAATTGCTGAGCTGATCCACCACATGTGGCTGGGGTACCTGGCACACACCCATGCTGCGGGTGGGAACAATGTTTGGGCCCCAGGAGTATGTATATGACGTGTGTCACACATACTTAGCCAGCTGCCTACAGTCCAGGGCTCATCCCTCATTCATGTGGGGCTGGACAGTCATGCCTACTCCAGGCCATACAATACACTCTGTACTCCCACTCCCGTGTATCAGCGGACACATTGTGCACAGTGATTTGACCCCTCAGGTGTCTGCCTCTGTGTCAGTGTGCTGTGGATTAGTCGCCAGGACTGCTGTGGAGTTTCTTGGTAGGGGCTCAGCATGCCACTGGAGATGTGACCATAGGAGACGATACTTGTGTGACACATAGGTGTCTGATCAGCTGCCCATGCAGACTGGGGCATGTAAATGTGAAGTTCAGGCAGCTGTTCCCCATGCACAGCAGAGTGTGAGGGGCTCAGGTTCAGAGGGTAGTGTCACAGGTCTCCCATATGTCCAATAGGTATGACCTGGACAGATGAGGGTTAAGAGGATGTGTTGTGGGGGGATGTACATGTGCACTTGTGCAGCTCCAGGACTTGCATTCCCCATGACCTACTATTGTGACACAGTGCAGAGTGTTGTTGTCTGGCTGCAAAGTCATACATCACTGAGCCAGTGATGTATGACTTTGCAGTCATGCCTCCGCCATGGCATGTGTCTACTGATTGGTGAGCCTGCAGGGGAGTGACATGTGCTACATGCACACCATAGTTGCGCTGGCTATCAGGACATGGGTGCATCATGGTGTCTGTCGCTGGTATGCATCACATGCATTTCCTATTTGACTCTGGGCATCCCTTTCATCCGGAAACCTGTACTGACTCAGTGGCAAGAGCTGTGATGTGTGCATGTCCACATGCCACACCGTGTCCTCTGCACTGTCCAACTACTGTGTACTTGGTGCATGTGTCCACACTGGGGTGTTGCAATCCAACAGACACCAGACAGATGGGTGCAAGGCCATGTGGGATGTGAGTGCCATGCTTGGCATCAGACTGACAATTGGCTTCTCCTGTTCAGTTCGGGCACTTTTACCAATGTACAACTAATGATGCCAGGGCTTGCTCTGTAATGTGCTGTGCTCACAGTGGTGTGTGCGTTTGGTGCAGGTGACTGATGTCTGTCTGTTTCCCCATTGTTTGCAGATACATCCACGGCCACGGAAGGGGACAGCTCCACGGACCAGGAGGAGCCAGAGAGCCAGACTGGGTCAGCAGCCGAGGAGTGGTCGGAGGGACCCAGTGGCACGGAGGGCGAGGGGAGCCACACCGAGGAGTCCTCAGCACCATCCACCTCAGCTGAGGACCAGAGCAACTCGGAGGATGACTCCCTATGGAGGCGGGTGTCAGCAGCCACCACACCCCAGCTAGTGTTGCTGTCCCCGCCACCACCAGCACCACCACCGCCCTCCCATCGGCTCCCATTCCCCAGGTCCGTGGAGGCTCCCATGTTCAGGAGCGTGTCTCCTTTGGGCCAGGCACCGCACCCCTGCCCCTGTGTCCCCTGCTGCCCTGAGTGAGGAGTCTGTGTACCTCCTTCGCCAGCTCCATGTAGGGCAGACAGCCATGCTGAGTGTCCTCCATGCGCACACCGCGCTGTTGACTCAGCTGGTGTCGTTCATGGAGGGCATCTCATCGGGCATGTCTGACCTACAGAGGGGCAATAGGTCCATGGACTCCTCCCTGACGGCAGCAGTGTCCCTCCTCAAACGGTCCCTCACCCCTCCTGCCTCTGCTCCATCCACACTCCCCAGCACCTTACCCATCCCAGGCACACACACACCGGCACAGGCACACACCAGCACACACACATCCAGCACACTGACACACACGCCAATGACAAAACGCACACGCACGCACATTCAGGGGACTGAAGCCAGACTCACAGGGGATGGGGCCCTGGAACACACACACGCATCCACATGCACTGCGCAGTCCTCAGTTCCCTCTCCCTCCAAAGCACCCTCCCTTGCCTCACCTGCAACCCCAAAGTCACAGCAGCTCTTCCTCTGTGACCTCGGCCTCTTCCCCACCGATGAAGCTGCTCCAGCATCCCGGGGGAAGAGGAAGCCCCCCCACATGGAGCAGAGTGCCCCTCGCCCCCGGACACCCTCCCCCAGGTGCAGACGGACTGAGGCCCCCACCCGCAAGTCCCCCCGGAGTGGTAAGAGCAAGACCCCGCCACCGCCCTGCAGCTCAGGCACAAGGTCTCCGTCCTCCATCCCTCAGGCCCCCACTGCACAGGTGCCCCCACCACACCCTGCCCCAGGTTCCCCCACCCACAGATATACCATCCCCAAGATGCTCCGGCCTTCTCCCCCTGCCACTTGCTCTCCCAGCACCACACCCCCCGCTGCGCTTGTCTGTGCCACTGATGTGGTGAGGGTGTCCTCCCCTCTGTCCAACCCACCTTGCCTGTTCCCCATTCTCCTCCCCTGGAGGTAGGCACTGCAGTGGAGTCCACTACCGCCCTGTCTGACTTGGGCACTGCAGTGGCGGACCTGTCCACCCCATCTGCAGGGTCCACTGCAGTTGTGCCGGCACCCATGACATCTGTGTCATGCCCCCAGTTGTGCCGGCACACACCATGTCAGACACCTCCACTGCAGTTGTCAGTGGCTCTCCAGCACCCACCACCCCTTCCCTGACTCCCCTGGTGAGCCCTGATCCTGTCCCTGCGGTGCCTGGCCTGCCCCCCGGTTGCCCCTCCTAGTGGATTGTCCCTGGTATTGTGCAGGCATGCGTAGGGTGACATCTGCCAGTGTCACCCTGTTTGAACTTTGACAATGGACTGGCCATTGGCCTTTGCTCTAATTTCTTCTGGACGTCGTTATCAAACAACACATATGCTGAATAAAGCAACTTTCTTTTCTCTAGTGCTCATGCTTCAGATGTACATGTTGTTGGTGCATCTAACCATGCCCTTGCTGCAGTGATGGTGATATCTGGTCTCATGATTATGAAGTGTTACTGTGCAGGAACCCATGTGGTCCAGGGGGAATGTGTCCTATCATGTGGTGTATCCATGTCATCAATAGCAGCATCTGAGGGTGTCATGTGTTCAGTATTTGGCAATGGGTTTCCTACTTACATTGGCAATTTCATATCTGTGGCTTCCACCCCTGCACATCTGTTGTGCCTGCCATCGTTGCATTTGTCTACTTCCCTGACCGTGTTGCCATCTCCAGTGGACATGCAGGTTTGGGCATCAATGGGGAGGGACTCATCCGTGTAGTCAGTGCAACATTGCTATACAAGTGTGTTGGATCTGTGCTGATGATTCCGTTGGCACATCCATGACCAGGCTGATGTGATGGGAGCCCTCATTTGGTGCTAATTGTTGATTGTGTGACCAAGTGCTCAGCTGACATGATGGGGCCCTACTGAGGCAACATATGGCACAGCTTTCCTCACACAGGAGTGGAGTCCCCTCATGGCAGTGTGTACACGTGTGACATTGCCTGCGCCCAAGGTGTGTGTTGTATGTGCATGTCTGTGTGTTCACTTCCATTCATCTGCGCATGCTGTGATCCCTAGTGTTGTACCTGTTTGTGATGCTTGCTGACTTGAGCTATGTTCCCCCAAAGTCTTCTCCCTGTGTTCTCTGTGATGTGGGTGCATGGCACATTACTGGTCATCAGGGTGTCACCCATAGGTGTGTTTGCTGTCAGGGCAGAGTTTGTGTGCAGACGCAGATGGGTCACAGTCAGGTTTCCTCTTGGCACTTGTTGTTTGCCCCTGTCATGTGATTTCCAGTTTGTGTTATCTTTCAGTGATTGTGACACGTTGTGTGTGTGACTGCTGGCACTCCTTAGGGTCCGTGCTGCAATGTTGGTTGTTGTCTATGTGTGTTCTTTGTGGGTGACCTTGGCTTCTTCATTGGTGTGTGACTGTGGCTGGGATCCCATTGGTCGGTGTGGTATTGCCGTCATGTCCATGTACAGCGTAGTGTGCAGTGTGTCAGACATTCAGGAGTCTTGTTGAGTGTCCATGTGTGATGTGTTTCTACACCTTGGTTCCCACCCACCACCCTGGAATAGTCATGGGTGCATGTGCAATGTCACCAGTGCATGTGTACTTCACTGCTGCACATTGTTGGAGGTCGAGGGGTGTGGTCTTGAGTGTGTGCAGATGAGAGTTGTTGCCCGGCTAGTCCCCTGCCTCCATGTTGGCCTTGGCTTACTGGCCATGCTGATTGATTTGTGCTTGTGTAGGTGTGATGGTAGTTTGTTGCTCAGGACACCTGACTGTGGTTCACAGTGTGAACGACATTTAGCTTTGTCATCACAGTGGTATTTTTATTCAGCCCAGGGTCACCACATTGTGGGGGCCCTGGGGGTGGTGCTGTGGTGTGTCTGTGACTTGCTGTGTCAGTTGTTGTTCCTACGTGCCTGTGTGACATGTGTGTTTTGTGCTCCCTCTCACCTGTCAATGCCTGCTTGCCCACATAGGGGATTTGGATCCATGAGTTACCTTAGTGTGGCAGTGTATGCACATCTGTATGATTGGTATTCAGCTCTCCTCATGTGTTGTGTTGTTGCCTGGGGACACTGGCACCCCCACCCCTCACCTGCTGTGTATGATGACAGTGTTGGTCTGCCTGTTTGTGTTTGTGCATCTGCACCACTGCATTGGCATATCTTGGGTGTGCCATTGGCTGTATGTTGTTTGGTGTGTTTCCCCTGCTGTCCCTGGGACTCCTAGGTCATCGGTCAGCACAGTGATCATGGTTTGTGTGTCCCATTGCTGCCATGGTATGGTATCTGTTCACCTCACATCTGCTGTCTCCACAGGGTATCTGCATTTGTGTGCCCATTGGTGCAAATATGTGGTTCTGCATTCTGATGGTCACTTCTGTCATTGTGTCATTGATGACTGTTGACGGTCTCAGCCCCCATGGGTGTTGTTTGTCTGCACATGGCCAAAGGAATGTTTCATTTGCACTGCAGTATTTGGCTCCCCAATTTATGTTGCAATGGGACACATACACTACTTTGCCACACATGAGTTTTTGGTTCTGTGACCAGGAATGATCCATGCAGTTTGGCAGTTGCAGCTCTTTCTTTGTCAACAATTACCTTTTGGTCACTGTGATGATGGGGGTTTAGACCCCATTGCCACAATGGTCAAAATGTGCTTCAGCTATGGACCCCACACTTGCCTTTTGGTCACTGTGATGATGGGGGTTTAGACCCCATTGCCACAATGGTCAAAATGGGCTTCAGCTATGGACCCCACACTTCCCTTTTGGTCACTGTGATGATGGGGGTTTAGACCCCATTGCCACAATGGTCAAAATGTGCTGCAGCTATGGACCCCACACTTACCTTTTGGTCACTGTGATGATGGGGGTTTAGGCCCCATTGCCACAATGGTCATGGGCTGCTTAGCATTGTGGGTGCCACACACATATATGTGTGGCACATGTGCTAGGGGGTCACATTGTATGTTCAAAGTCATGTTCGGTGTTGTAGGCATTTGACACAGCCTACACACGCTTGTCATGGTGGTGGGGGGATGTCTTTATCTTGCATTCCCTAGGTTGTGGTGTGCTGGTTGTGTCATGCATTGTCCATCCTATGAGTGGGGGTGGTAGTAGTGGTAGGCATCCTGCCCCCTGGCTAAGGGTGGTAGTAGTGGTAGGCATCCTGCCCCCTGGCTAAGGGTGGTAGTAGTGGTGGGCATCCTGCCCCCTGGCTAAGGGTGGTAGTAGTGGTAGGCATCCTGCCCCCTGGCTAAGGGTGGTAGTAGTGGTAGGCATCCTGCCCCCCTGGGTGAGGGTGGTAGTAGTGGTAGGCATCCTGCCCCCTGGGTGAGGGTGGTAGTGGTGGTGGGCATCCTGCCCCCTGGCTAAGGGTGGTAGTAGTGGTAGGCATCCTGCCCCCTGGCTAAGGGTGGTAGTAGTGGTAGGCATCCTGCCCCCTGGGTGAGGGTGGTAGTAGTGGTAGGCATCCTGCCCCCCTGGGTGAGGGTGGTAGTAGTGGTGGGCATCCTGCCCCCTGCCTAAGGGTGGTAGTGGTGGTGGGCATCCTGCCCCCTGGCTAAGGGTGGTAGTAGTGGTAGGCATCCTGCCCCCTGGCTAAGGGTGGTGGTAGTGGTAGGCATCCTGCCCCCCTGGGTGAGGGTGGTAGTAGTGGTGGGCATCCTGCCCCCTGGCTAAGGGTGGTAGTAGTGGTAGGCATCCTGCCCCCTGGCTAAGGGTGGTAGTAGTGGTAGGCATCCTGCCCCCCTGGGTGAGGGTGGTAGTGGTGGTGGGCATCCTGCCCCCTGGCTAAGGGTGGTAGTAGTGGTAGGCATCCTGCCCCCTGGCTAAGGGTGGTGGTAGTGGTAGGCATCCTGCCCCCTGGGTGAGGGTGGTAGTAGTGGTGGGCATCCTGCCCCCTGGCTAAGGGTGGTAGTAGTGGTGGGCATCCTGCCCCCTGGCTAAGGGTGGTAGTAGTGGTAGGCATCCTGCCCCCTGGCTAAGGGTGGTAGTAGTGGTAGGCATCCTGCCCCCCTGGGTGAGGGTGGTAGTAGTGGTGGGCATCCTGCCCCCTGGCTAAGGGTGGTAGTAGTGGTAGGCATCCTGCCCCCTGGGTGAGGGTGGTAGTAGTGGTGGGCATCCTGCCCCCTGCCTAAGGGTGGTAGTGGTGGTGGGCATCATGCCCCCCTGGGTGAGGGTGGTAGTAGTGGTGGGCATCCTGCCCCCTGCCTAAGGGTGGTAGTGGTGGTGGGCATCCTGCCCCCTGGCTAAGGGTGGTAGTAGTGGTAGGCATCCTGCCCCCTGGCTAAGGGTGGTGGTAGTGGTAGGCATCCTGCCCCCTGGGTGAGGGTGGTAGTAGTGGTGGGCATCCTGCCCCCTGGCTAAGGGTGGTAGTGGTGGTGGGCATCCTGCCCCCTGGCTAAGGGTGGTAGTAGTGGTAGGCATCCTGCCCCCTGGCTAAGGGTGGTGGTAGTGGTAGGCATCCTGCCCCCTGGGTGAGGGTGGTAGTAGTGGTGGGCATCCTGCCCCCTGGCTAAGGGTGGTAGTAGTGGTAGGCATCCTGCCCCCTGGCTAAGGGTGGCAGTAGTGGTAGGCATCCTGCCCCCCTGGGTGAGGGTGGTAGTGTGGTGGGCATCCTGCCCCCTGGCTAAGGGTGGTAGTAGTGGTAGGCATCCTGCCCCCTGGCTAAGGGTGGTGGTAGTGGTAGGCATCCTGCCCCCTGGGTGAGGGTGGTAGTAGTGGTGGGCATCCTGCCCCCTGGCTAAGGGTGGTAGTGGTGGTGGGCATCCTGCCCCCTGGCTAAGGGTGGTAGTAGTGGTAGGCATCCTGCCCCCTGGCTAAGGGTGGTAGTAGTGGTAGGCATCCTGCCCCCCTGGGTGAGGGTGGTAGTAGTGGTGGGCATCCTGCCCCCTGGCTAAGGGTGGTAGTAGTGGTAGGCATCCTGCCCCCCTGGGTGAGGGTGGTAGTAGTGGTGGGCATCCTGCCCCCTGCCTAAGGGTGGTAGTGGTGGTGGGCATCCTGCCCCCCTGGGTGAGGGTGGTAGTAGTGGTGGGCATCCTGCCCCCTGCCTAAGGGTGGCAGTGGTGGTGGGCATCCTGCCCCCTGGCTAAGGGTGGTAGTAGTGATAGGCATCCTGCCCCCTGGCTAAGGGTGGTGGTAGTGGTAGGCATCCTGCCCCCTGGGTGAGGGTGGTAGTAGTGGTGGGCATCCTGCCCCCTGGCTAAGGGTGGTAGTGGTGGTGGGCATCCTGCCCCCTGGCTAAGGGTGGTAGTAGTGGTAGGCATCCTGCCCCCTGGCTAAGGGTGGTGGTAGTGGTAGGCATCCTGCCCCCTGGGTGAGGGTGGTAGTAGTGGTGGGCATCCTGCCCCCTGGCTAAGGGTGGTAGTAGTGGTAGGCATCCTGCCCCCTGGCTAAGGGTGGTAGTAGTGGTAGGCATCCTGCCCCCCTGGGTGAGGGTGGTAGTGGTGGTGGGCATCCTGCCCCCTGGCTAAGGGTGGTAGTAGTGGTAGGCATCCTGCCCCCTGGCTAAGGGTGGTGGTAGTGGTAGGCATCCTGCCCCCCTGGGTGAGGGTGGTAGTAGTGGTGGGCATCCTGCCCCCTGGCTAAGGGTGGTAGTGGTGGTGGGCATCCTGCCCCCTGGCTAAGGGTGGTAGTAGTGGTAGGCATCCTGCCCCCTGGCTAAGGGTGGTAGTAGTGGTAGGCATCCTGCCCCCTGGGTGAGGGTGGTAGTAGTGGTGGGCATCCTGCCCCCTGGCTAAGGGTGGTAGTAGTGGTAGGCATCCTGCCCCCCTGGGTGAGGGTGGTAGCAGTGGTGGGCATCCTGCCCCCTGCCTAAGGGTGGTAGTGGTGGTGGGCATCCTGCCCCCCTGGGTGAGGGTGGTAGTAGTGGTGGGCATCCTGCCCCCTGCCTAAGGGTGGTAGTGGTGGTGGGCATCCTGCCCCCTGGCTAAGGGTGGTAGTAGTGGTAGGCATCCTGCCCCCTGGCTAAGGGTGGTGGTAGTGGTAGGCATCCTGCCCCCTGGGTGAGGGTGGTAGTAGTGGTGGGCATCCTGCCCCCTGGCTAAGGGTGGTAGTGGTGGTGGGCATCCTGCCCCCTGGCTAAGGGTGGTAGTAGTGGTAGGCATCCTGCCCCCTGGCTAAGGGTGGTGGTAGTGGTAGGCATCCTGCCCCCCTGGGTGAGGGTGGTAGTAGTGGTGGGCATCCTGCCCCCTGGCTAAGGGTGGTGGTAGTGGTAGGCATCCTGCCCCCTGGGTGAGGGTGGTAGTAGTGGTAGGCATCCTGCCCCCCTGGGTGAGGGTGGTAGTAGTGGTAGGCATCCTGCCCCCTGGCTAAGGGTGGTAGTAGTGGTGGGCATCCTGCCCCCTGGCTAAGGGTGGTAGTAGTGGTAGGCATCCTGCCCCCTGGATAAGGGTGGTAGTAGTGGTAGGCATCCTGCCCCCTGGGTGAGGGTGGTAGTAGTGGTAGGCATCCTGCCCCCCTGGGTGAGGGTGGTAGTGGTGGTGGGCATCCTGCCCCCTGGCTAAGGGTGGTAGTAGTGGTAGGCATCCTGCCCCCTGGCTAAGGGTGGTAGTAGTGGTAGGCATCCTGCCCCCTGGGTGAGGGTGGTAGTAGTGGTGGGCATCCTGCCCCCTGGCTAAGGGTGGTAGTGGTGGTGGGCATCCTGCCCCCTGGCTAAGGGTGGTAGTAGTGGTAGGCATCCTGCCCCCTGGCTAAGGGTGGTGGTAGTGGTAGGCATCCTGCCCCCTGGGTGAGGGTGGTAGCAGTGGTGGGCATCCTGCCCCCTGGCTAAGGGTGGTGGTAGTGGTAGGGCATCCTGCCCCCTGGGTGAGGGTGGTAGTAGTGGTAGGCATCCTGCCCCCTGGGTGAGGGTGGTAGTAGTGGTAGGCATCCTGCCCCCTGGCTAAGGGTGGTAGTAGTGGTGGGCATCCTGCCCCCTGGCTAAGGGTGGTAGTAGTGGTAGGCATCCTGCCCCCTGGCTAAGGGTGGTAGTAGTGGTAGGCATCCTGCCCCCCTGGGTGAGGGTGGTAGTAGTGGTAGGCATCCTGCCCCCCTGGGTGAGGGTGGCAGTGGTGGTGGGCATCCTGCCCCCTGGCTAAGGGTGGTAGTAGTGGTAGGCATCCTGCCCCCTGGCTAAGGGTGGTAGTAGTGGTAGGCATCCTGCCCCCCTGGGTGAGGGTGGTAGTAGTGGTAGGCATCCTGCCCCCCTGGGTGAGGGTGGTAGTAGTGGTGGGCATCCTGCCCCCTGCCTAAGGGTGGTAGTGGTGGTGGGCATCCTTCCCCTGGCTAAGGGTGGTAGTAGTGGTAGGCATCCTGCCCCCTGGCTAAGGGTGGTAGTAGTGGTAGGCATCCTGCCCCCCTGGGTGAGGGTGGTAGTAGTGGTAGGCATCCTGCCCCCTGGCTAAGGGTGGTAGTAGTGGTAGGCATCCTGCCCCCCTGGGTGAAGGTGGTAGTAGTGGTGGGCATCCTGCCCCCTGCCTAAGGGTGGTAGTGGTGGTGGGCATCCTGCCCCCCTGGGTGAGGGTGGTAGTAGTGGTGGGCATCCTGCCCCCTGCCTAAGGGTGGTAGTGGTGGTGGGCATCCTGCCCCCTGGCTAAGGGTGGTAGTAGTGGTAGGCATCCTGCCCCCTGGCTAAGGGTGGTGGTAGTGGTAGGCATCCTGCCCCCTGGGTGAGGGTGGTAGTAGTGGTGGGCATCCTGCCCCCTGGCTAAGGGTGGTAGTGGTGGTGGGCATCCTGCCCCCTGGCTAAGGGTGGTAGTAGTGGTAGGCATCCTGCCCCCTGGCTAAGGGTGGTGGTAGTGGTAGGCATCCTGCCCCCTGGGTGAGGGTGGTAGTAGTGGTGGGCATCCTGCCCCCTGGCTAAGGGTGGTAGTAGTGGTAGGCATCCTGCCCCCTGGCTAAGGGTGGTAGTAGTGGTAGGCATCCTGCCCCCCTGGGTGAGGGTGGTAGTGGTGGTGGGCATCCTGCCCCCTGGCTAAGGGTGGTAGTAGTGGTAGGCATCCTGCCCCCTGGCTAAGGGTGGTGGTAGTGGTAGGCATCCTGCCCCCTGGGTGAGGGTGGTAGTAGTGGTGGGCATCCTGCCCCCGTGGCTAAGGGTGGTAGTAGTGGTAGGCATCCTGCCCCCTGGCTAAGGGTGGTAGTAGTGGTAGGCATCCTGCCCCCCTGGGTGAGGGTGGTAGTGGTGGTGGGCATCCTGCCCCCTGGCTAAGGGTGGTAGTAGTGGTAGGCATCCTGCCCCCTGGCTAAGGGTGGTGGTAGTGGTAGGCATCCTGCCCCCTGGGTGAGGGTGGTAGTAGTGGTGGGCATCCTGCCCCCTGGCTAAGGGTGGTAGTGGTGGTGGGCATCCTGCCCCCTGGCTAAGGGTGGTAGTAGTGGTAGGCATCCTGCCCCCTGGCTAAGGGTGGTAGTAGTGGTAGGCATCCTGCCCCCCTGGGTGAGGGTGGTAGTAGTGGTGGGCATCCTGCCCCCTGGCTAAGGGTGGTAGTAGTGGTAGGCATCCTGCCCCCCTGGGTGAGGGTGGTAGTAGTGGTGGGCATCCTGCCCCCTGCCTAAGGGTGGTAGTGGTGGTGGGCATCCTGCCCCCTGGGTGAGGGTGGTAGTAGTGGTGGGCATCCTGCCCCCTGCCTAAGGGTGGTAGTGGTGGTGGGCATCCTGCCCCCTGGCTAAGGGTGGTAGTAGTGGTAGGCATCCTGCCCCCTGGCTAAGGGTGGTGGTAGTGGTAGGCATCCTGCCCCCTGGGTGAGGGTGGTAGTAGTGGTGGGCATCCTGCCCCCTGGCTAAGGGTGGTAGTGGTGGTGGGCATCCTGCCCCCTGGCTAAGGGTGGTAGTAGTGGTAGGCATCCTGCCCCCTGGCTAAGGGTGGTGGTAGTGGTAGGCATCCTGCCCCCTGGGTGAGGGTGGTAGTAGTGGTGGGCATCCTGCCCCCTGGCTAAGGGTGGTAGTAGTGGTAGGGCATCCTGCCCCCTGGCTAAGGGTGGTAGTAGTGGTAGGCATCCTGCCCCCCTGGGTGAGGGTGGTAGTGGTGGTGGGCATCCTGCCCCCTGGCTAAGGGTGGTAGTAGTGGTAGGCATCCTGCCCCCTGGCTAAGGGTGGTGGTAGTGGTAGGCATCCTGCCCCCTGGGTGAGGGTGGTAGTAGTGGTGGGCATCCTGCCCCCTGGCTAGGGGTGGTAGTGGTGGTGGGCATCCTGCCCCCTGGCTAAGGGTGGTAGTAGTGGTAGGCATCCTGCCCCCTGGCTAAGGGTGGTAGTAGTGGTAGGCATCCTGCCCCCCTGGGTGAGGGTGGTAGTAGTGGTGGGCATCCTGCCCCCTGGCTAAGGGTGGTAGTAGTGGTAGGCATCCTGCCCCCCCTGGGTGAGGGTGGTAGTAGTGGTGGGCATCCTGCCCCCTGCCTAAGGGTGGTAGTGGTGGTGGGCATCCTGCCCCCCTGGGTGAGGGTGGTAGTAGTCGTGGGCATCCTGCCCCCTGCCTAAGGGTGGTAGTGGTGGTGGGCATCCTGCCCCCTGGCTAAGGGTGGTAGTAGTGGTAGGCATCCTGCCCCCTGGCTAAGGGTGGTGGTAGTGGTAGGCATCCTGCCCCCTGGGTGAGGGTGGTAGCAGTGGTGGGCATCCTGCCCCCTGGCTAAGGGTGGTAGTGGTGGTGGGCATCCTGCCCCCTGGCTAAGGGTGGTAGTAGTGGTAGGCATCCTGCCCCCTGGCTAAGGGTGGTGGTAGTGGTAGGCATCCTGACCCCTGGGTGAGGGTGGTAGTAGTGGTGGGCATCCTGCCCCCTGTCTAAGGGTGGTAGTAGTGGTAGGCATCCTGCCCCCTGGCTAAGGGTGGTAGTAGTGGTAGGCATCCTGCCCCCCTGGGTGAGGGTGGTAGTGGTGGTGGGCATCCTGCCCCCTGGCTAAGGGTGGTAGTAGTGGTAGGCATCCTGCCCCCTGGCTAAGGGTGGTGGTAGTGGTAGGCATCCTGCCCCCTGGGTGAGGGTGGTAGTAGTGGTGGGCATCCTGCCCCCTGGCTAAGGGTGGTAGTGGTGGTGGGCATCCTGCCCCCTGGCTAAGGGTGGTAGTAGTGGTAGGCATCCTGCCCCCTGGCTAAGGGTGGTAGTAGTGGTAGGCATCCTGCCCCCTGGGTGAGGGTGGTAGTAGTGGTGGGCATCCTGCCCCCTGGCTAAGGGTGGTAGTAGTGGTGGGCATCCTGCCCCCTGGCTAAGGGTGGTAGTAGTGGTAGGCATCCTGCCCCCCGTGGGTGAGGGTGGTAGTAGTGGTGGGCATCCTGCCCCCTGGCTAAGGGTGGTAGTAGTGGTAGGCATCCTGCCCCCCTGGGTCAGGGTGGTAGTAGTGGTAGGCATCCAGCCCCCCTGGGTTGGGGTGGTGGCGCGCATTCAGGCCCCTGTGTGCATATGTGGCATTGGTGATGGGCATCCCGCCCCTATGGTGCTGCTGTTGCTGGTGTAAGTATATTCAGATTCCCAGTGTATGTGTGTGATGTGTCGTGTACGTGTTGTATGTGTTTTGTGGTTGGTGTCTGACTTACCTTCTGCGCCGTACGCGTCCGTGCCTGTTCCGGTAGTAGATGTAGAATATTGGTATGATCGGGACGAAGGGATTCATGGTTGGTTCGTGTCGTTCATCCTTCTCGTTGCTTCGCGTCGTCCTCGTCGCTTCGCTTCGTCCTCGTCGCTTCGCGTCGTCCTCGTCGGTGCCGTGTTCGTCTCGTAGCCGTGGATCGTGTTGTGGCGCGATTCGGAGCTTATGTGCGCCTCTCCCGGATGCTTTGACGTGACATAAAAATGAATTAGCATTATTTTTTAACATAAAAATAATTTTAATAGTTATTTTGGAGTTAAATACATTTTGATAATGTTCCCTTAAAACTTTATTTCTGAAGTTAAAATTAAATAATTTAAATAATGAGTATTAGCACTTACTAAAATCAATGTATAGAATGAATTAAAATTAATTTAATTATTGTGTAATACATTTATTGTTACATTATGTTTGAAAATGAAAATGTTATCAAATATATTATAATTAAATAATAAATAAGTACTATTTTTGTATATTAAAAAAAAATTAAATGTAGCTAGATTTTTAACTATTTTAAATATTAATTTAACGTTATTTCCCCTATGGGATTTTATTTAAGTCCTTTCCTCAATTATCTTTTATGGGAGGGTGTTGCAGTACCAGTGGTTGGACATGCGTAGTGGTGGACTTACTCCACAAGTGCAAGTTACTTCAAAAGTGAGGTTTGTGAATACAGAAAAGTGTAATCTTACTCAAAAGTGCAGTTTGTGAATTAGGTCCAGAGTGTTTGTAGCCTTCCTGTAGAACTCACATAAAAAAAAGAGAAAGACCCCCAGATAAGTCATACAAGTAGGAAAGATAACTTGCTGTTTGAAGTTACCAGGAAATTCCCAATCTGATGTCCATCACCCTTGGAAAGCCAAGAATCCAAAGGCTACAAATTATCCAGGGGACGTTTGAGTCCAAAGTCACTCTGATTATCTGATGCAGCAACTGTAACTTGTTAAGCTGTGTGTCTGAAGGACTCTGAAGTAAAGCATAGGAATCGGCAAGTAGAAATGTAAGTGAAAACCAGAAACTCAAGGGCTGCAACAATGTTGCTGAAAGGTGTGGAGAGCAAAGCATGGAACATTTGGTATGCAGGTCATATGAACTGACTGCAAAAGCATGTACGCTCAACCGCAAGTATTCTATCCTCCCTGACTTACATGACTTCCTCACTCAGCAGGTTTATTGCACAAATCTTGACACAAACCCACTTAGTTACATATTTATGAGTGTCTGAAACCTTTCATCTCCAAAATAAAACAGGTTGCTGAGGAACCCCAAGGTATGACCTGGAATCATCTTTACTGACCCTTTTTGCAACAATTCCCAGAACTCCACTGTTATGAAATCTCTCTTCAAGGAAGTGAACACCACTTCGAGGAATCAATTCAACAGGATGAGTGTAAAATTCTATTTTGTAATCCTGAATTGCTAGCAATACCCTTGGGGTTGCCATAATCAAACACCAATTGCGAAGAAAGGATGGAAGAGAGAGAAATATTAATTTTATTTGGACCTTAGTCCATTAAACCGAGCCTTATTCAAACATATCACAACTTCTTATATGCAATATATCTGTACTAAAAATATCCAATAAAATACATATGATGCATTCATAAAATCCTACACATTATTAACATTTATAAATCTGAATGTTACAATAATAACTTATCCATACATACATCAACTTCTTATACATAGTATATCGATTCTAAAATTATCCCATAAAAACATGATACAACAATAAAATACAAGTATAGCTAACAATAAAAATCTGAAAGACCCAATAATAAGTATTCATCAAATACAATTGGAATAGCCACCCAAACACACAAAAGAAATACCAACAATTAAGAATTCTGATTGTCGGAGAGATCCTTTCCTTCCTCCCGACTTATTCCACTTACTTACAGCTGCTAAAAACCAGCCTATTGAACTGGCAACGTCTAAAAAACGCATCTCATACAATATTTTTATGGCAAATTATGAAAATATGCATACTGGAGCTTTTTGTGTTCAACCCACACTCGCGGAGGTGTTCCATGTCCATCATTCCCCCAGTATTTGAGGAATAGCAAAACCCAAGATTTAATCCTGCCCGGAGTTTAGAGAGCTCTGTGCACCATATTGGGTTTGGGAGTTCTGAGAGATATGGGAAGTTTGTGACCTCCTGCCAGGAATTTTGTAGATACAATGTTAAACTCTTTGGGGCTCATTACGATGGTGGTCGGAAAGCCTCCGACTGTTCCGACCGCCATCATTGGTTTCAATTCCGACCGGCTGATTATGAATCAGCCGGTCAGAATTGAATCCGGCCAGTCATTCCGGCTGGCTTCCGACGGGCTCAAGGAGCCTGTCAGCCAGTCGGAGGCTGGCCCGTAATCCCAAAGGGCAGTCTTTCCTCCCTTGGGATTACGATGCATGGTTTCCGGCAGGGTTGCCATGCCGGCCTTTCTGACATGAAAACCCTTTCAGAAAGCGTGTTATGGGGCACCTAGCAGGCCCCCCTTGTGTGCGCGACCTCCAGTTGGGGGCAGAGGGGGCACCTGTGGTGCCCCCCCCTGTTTATCTCTGCACCCTGTGGCAGGCACCTCACAGATTATTACCACCTCCCATTTCGCTATGGGAGCATGTACTAAGGCCGCTTTATGGGCGTAACACATGCTCCCATAGGGAAATGTTGGAATGCGACCGAATAGTGTTCGGTCGCATCCAAATCAGGCGGTCGGGACCACCGACAGGAGGTCGGTTGGTCCAGTTTACGAGACGGTGTCGGGTGAAAGCAATTCTGCCCGACATCGTAATTGGCCCCTTTGTGTTAAGGAAGATTAGATCCTAATTTTGGACTCTATGGCGGCCTTTTCCTTTAGTTCCTTTTTGCTATAAATATTTAACATCTCATTACTAAAATTCTCTAAGTTTAATGAGAGACACAGATCCTATAGTCGGTGCCTGGTATCTCTTGCCCAGCGCATTTCACTGCTGCAGATTTCTTTCATGCAGAGCAAGAATACTTTGTCTATTGAGGATGCTTGCAATCTTCGCAAAAAGTGTATAGTTATAATGGCAAAGATATTATTCCAAGAGATTAAACCAAGTTCTAGCTGAATGGCTTGTATCATCAAGAATGGGGGAAGACATAAGAGATTTTGTGAACTTCTGCCTTCCATTTTATTCCAATCATATCACGAGCCGAGACTTAAAATTGCTGTGCTATAGAGCATTTGAGGATGTACTATAGCTTTATAAGCTGCAATCACTGGGATTAAAGATGGGCCCCCAAATTCTCTCTTAAACTTCTTTAAACCCCCCACAGATGCACAAGCTCTAACTTTGAGGAAGTCTAGATGAGGTTTCCACTGCAAATTATTCAAAAACATCATGCCCAGTTATTTGTATGTAGAGGACTCTTCCACTAACATATCCCCGATATACCATTTATGTGTTTCAGTTTTCCTCCCTATTACTAAAACATATATTTTATCTCTATTTATTATCAGGTCGTTTGATTTGCAGTAGTTATTAAAAGCTTGCAGTTTCCTTTGTAGATTCACCTGGGGTACATCTAGAATAACAAGGTCATCAGCATATAGTAATTATGAAATATTATGCCAGCCCATCTTTGGAGAAAAAGAGTGTATCATACTTAAACAAGTGCATAGATTGTCCAAATAGAGGGAAACCAACATAGGAGTCAAGAAACATCCCTGCTGAAGCCCATTAAATATAGGGATTTTCCTTGAAAAGGTCCCATTGATAACCAACTCCACCCTTGCCCAATTGTTACTATGTGGCTTATTATGAGTTTGGCAGTCCATGGACTGCCGGCCCGGTGGTGGCGTTCCGAAGGCGGTAACCCGTCCGCCGTATTACGAGTTGGGAGTGTTGCCTGTACAGAGACTGCCAACACACTGCCGACTGCCGGGGTTGCAGTCGGGGGAAGGCAGCCTCCATTGGGTAGTGCAGAGGCACAACATCACCATCCGTATTACGAGTTGGCTTTCCCACAAGCCGACCGAGGCAGATGGACCGTCGCTTAAAGGTTGGCGGAGATGAAGGATTTGGGTTGCATACTTCACCCTTTCCTGTTCTTTGTAGCAGATTTCGAGGTGAAACCCTTTCTCCAGGTCCCCCCTACACAGCAGCATTTTCACCCCGAGGAATACAACCCCGTCTGCGACAAAATACAGGTAAGTGCTTTTGTACCATATACCTATTACCGGGACTTTGCCACATATGAGCCGGACTCTGTGTAATGATCTGCTTCAGGCAGTTGCACTTTTATTATAAAAGTTTTATTTGTCGCAGCACAGTACCAGTGGACTGTCTCAGGCAAATCACCGGAAAGTCTAACTTCCATTTGAACTTTGAACATGCTGCACAGCAATACACTATTTACAGCATTTAAACATATACAAACAACACATGCAACAGCAGTAAAATAAATACAGCCATTATAAAGAGAATAGAACACATCCCTTCCCTTAATACAACAAAAAGAGAAAGCTCTAAACATAATCTCTCATTCTCACAGGTGGATTTCCAATCCTACTATTCACTTTAACTCTGGAAGCCACAGATTCTGTGTCCATGGGTTTATTGACACTACCTCTTGAACTATCGTTACTCAGGTCACTACCTTTTACATTGAAACCAGGTCTGAGTATCCTCACCCAATCACCCACCCCAAAGATAGGCACTTTCACCTTCCACTTGACATCATACACTTCTTTCATGTTCTCCTGTTTCTGTCTCACCCTTAATGAGGTACTCTGTACATCATTAGCATAATTTTCAGGCATTTTCCATTTTATCCACCATGGACATAACTTAGACACAGGATCCCTTCCCTTCAACAACTGGAAAGGACTCATCTCCGTAACAGAATGAAGGGTAATGTGATACATCCATAGTCTCTCCCTCAACACATTTTTCCACTCCCTTCCAGATTTCCTGGCCCATTCCACCCCATCCTTAAGTACACAGTTGAACCTCTCAACCTGGCCATTACCCTGTGGTTTATATAGAGCTGTAGTCACATGTTTTATGCCACACTTCCTCAGGAACTCCTTCATCTCATGTGACTTCAACTGGACCCCATTGTCTGTCACCTAAACCTCAGGACTGCCTTCACGGGCAAAAACTTCCTTAAAGAATTCTATACAAGCTTGCGAAGTAGCCTGAGTGACAAATTTGACTTCTGGCCATTTGGAGTGGTAATCAATGATGACCAAAGCGAAACATGCATCCTGTGGTAAACACTTGTAAGGACCAGAAATATCAAATGCTACTTTTTGCCATGGACGTTTGGGCCATGGCACGGGTTTTAATTGGACAGGTAATGGCTTTAGCATCTTGTCACTGCTAATACATACACTACATTCTCTCACCACCCTATCTGCTATTCTATCCATTCCAGGCCACCAAACATTTGCTCTCACAAGTCTTTTCATAGAAGACATGTCTGGATGGCCTTCATGTGCAAGTCTGAAAATCTTATCCTGCATAGACTCTGGAGGCACACTTTTCCCATCTTTAAATATTAATTCACCTTCTACTTCCAGCTCACCGATACTTGTTGGAAAGGCCTCATCTCTGAAGGTACTTCTTTTTCTCTGGGCCAACCTTCCATGTGATATTTCTTTAACAAATTCCATCCTCGTCACCAAATTTGTAATGATCCACTTCAGGCAATTGCACTTTTATTATCAAAGGTTTATTTGTGGCAGCACAGTACCATTGGACTGTCTCAGGCAAATCCTCTGTAACGTCTAACTTCCATTAGAACTTGGAACATGCTGCATAGCAACAGACTATTGACAGCATTCAAACATATACAAACACCACATGCAACAGCAACAAAAGAAATACAACCATTATAAGGAGAATCGAACACTCCGGTAGGTGGTATTTTTAGACATATATCATGCATATGTGTGCATTCGACACACATGCAGTTGGAATAAGCACACAGGCATCGATATATATTGAAATACTTTGCCCCCAGCTGCAAGACCGCCACAGCCACACCGCCGGCCCTTGGCAAACCATAATAGGACAGTCGGATGGTCAAAGGTGCAGCGTTCTCCTAGCGGATGCGGTCCTTCGGTGGTCGGACCACCGGACTCGTAATAAGGCCCTATGTAATTCTTTTAACACAGCAAGGAGACACTTAGAAATGCCCATCCCTGTCAATTTTGCTAAAGCCGATTCGTATTAAGTAGGTCGAAGACCGAGTGAAAAACAAAACAGCAAAACAAGCTCCCTCTTATTTCTATCGTTTTTTGAACCATGGCCCAAAGACTGAAACAATGGTCTATAGTTTAATGCTTGCCCTTAAATCCAGCTTGTTCAGTTGAGCTTAAACTTTTATCCTCCATCCAGTCGTTCAGGTACAGGAGGATTTGCTTAGCAAATATTTTGGCTCCTACCTCAATTAAACTAAACTGCCAATAGTTTTTGGGGTTATTTGGATCATTTAAAAAAAAAAAAAAATGGTTTAATATTAGCACCCTTCCAGTTCTCTGGAAATTTCCCCTTCCTCTAGAATCCATTAGAGGAAATATGAAAGAAGTTGGCGCACCGGTCTGGGTTGGATTTAACTATAATTGCTGTAACATCTGCCATAATCAAACATCCAATTGTGAAGAAAAAGGGTTAATCTGCCAGCCAACTTTCTAATGGAAGAAAGGTTTAATGGAAACTAATCTACCATTATTTATTTTTATTTTTTTTGTCCTCATTTTGCCAAATATCTTGCTGGGTTATACTCTAGTCTCTCTAGGTCATACCATAGGGAACCTGACCGTGGACCATAGAGGAAGACCAAAGAGTGGTTACCCACAAGTATACAACTGTTTTCAATTCCATCTCCAATTACTAACTGAGCCTGCCGGGGAACAGGAGATAATATGGCCAACAGAATAGGTGGCATAATCATGGGACACACGTTTCCTTTTCTCTCCAGTTTATCAACGGAGCCCACACTTTCTCTCTGCTTTTTTGATCACACACCATATCGGATTCGCTAATGTATATGATGCTCCTGAGGCACTCAGAAAAAATCGGAGGGTCCCCAGATTTCCATAATTTACAAATCTCCCGTCTTGCCAACAAAACTACATAAAACAAAAATTTGGATTCGACAACAGAAATTTGCACTTCTTGATGCAAACTTAGCCCGAAACAAATTAAGCATAATGTTACTTTTAGTTGTATCCCAATAGTTTCTTCCAGAAAAACACTTATCGCATTCCAAAAGGGGACTATTTTTGAACATGACATGAACATATGTGTATCGTCAGCCTCTACTTGCATGCACCTGGGACAGGTATAGATGTTGCCTGTGACCTTGGAGAGTTTTACAAGGGACCAATATACTCTGTACGTGGTGAACAGGTGATTCCGTTTTAGTGGTGCTGATTTTACTACTTTTCGTAGCGTAGTATATGAGTTACTCCACATTTGCATCAAGTCCCGATTATCAAACTCTTCGCCCCACAATTTTAAATTGTCATTCTCAATCTGTCCACCTGTCTCCACGAAGGCCCAATACCAAAACGATGTTTCCTTACTCCATTGACCGGTTCTCATTAC
The DNA here is from genome assembly GCA_963921515.1 of Calotriton arnoldi. Classification (NCBI taxonomy): domain Eukaryota; kingdom Metazoa; phylum Chordata; class Amphibia; order Caudata; family Salamandridae; genus Calotriton; species Calotriton arnoldi. Next base: position 40,518 of record CAWUFW010024372.1, on the reverse strand, counting down.
TTGGTCAAATTTAGAATCCTCAACCTCTGCCCAGTCCTGCGTTGCCCACCAGGAACTCAGTTCATAGTATTTGAACCTTGTCAGCAGACCATTAGTACAATTACTCAATGCTTCCCAACTCATCAAGTTTATACCGACCTTAAGGTCTGCCCAGCAGCAAATACCTCCAGATTTCAAAGGCTGACTTAGTTGGTTCCTCAAGCACTCCGGTGTACCGGGAGAATCCCAAATTGGTGCCCAAGATGAAAAATATGGGACTCTTAGAGTTTTTGGTGCATACATCCACGTATTCAGTGCTGACTTTAAAATCTTAAGCCTCACCTTTTTTAAAAATTTGGGGTCCCCATATTTAAAAAGAAAACCAATTTGACCTTGTGGTACATCTGTCAGTAATGCTTCAAAAAGTGCACCTATTGTTGATTTGTCAACTTTGTTGGCCAACATGCGAACATTCTTAAACTGAAAAGCATAACAATATGCAAGTATGTCCGGTAATGCCAGTCCTCCAATTTCGAGTCGCCTACGTAGTTTTTCCAGGAAATCCTGGGACCTTTTGATGCCCAAATAAAGCTTCCTATTCTTCCCTGAAGTTTTGCTATATCTTTCTTTTGGAAAGTCAACGGGATAGTATTAAAAAGAAATGTCACTTTTGGTAGAATAATCATTTTTATAAGATTAACCCTACCGAAAATATTTGGTGGTAGATTCGCCCATTTAGAGAGTAGGCCTAAAACTTCTTGACTAACTTTTTTCCAATTTACTTTTATAATATCTTCCATTTTCTGTGTTATTTGCACTCCCAAGTATCTTATTTGGTTTTTCGCCCCACTGCTTGCCACACCCTGATTCCAATCCATAATCTCAGTTTTCCTTGGGTTCACTTTATATTCAGAAATGTGGCCGAAAACCTCCGCCTCCCTCATCAAGTTTGGGATTGCTTGTTGCGGATTACCTGTGTAAAGCAGCAAATCATCTGTGTAGAGCCCTAACTTAACTTCAAAAGTATGGGATTTAAAAGGAAAAATAACCATATCCGCCCTGATCAAATTAGCTAAAGGCTCAATGTATATATTAAAAAGGAGCGGGGAAAGGGGGCAGCCCTGCCTTGTCCCTCTAAAGATTTCAAACCAGTCTGACAACCTCCAGTTTATCAGAACTCTAGCTTTAGGACCATAGTATAGAGTCTGGACCGCCGTTACCATATTCTGTGGAAAACCAAAGCTTCGCAAAGCCTCCCATAGGTAAGGCCAGTGTACCTGGTCAAAAGCTTTGGCTGCATCCACTGCCAGTATAGTCAAGGGTACTTTCCGAGCCTCAGCCAAATCTATAGCTCCTAATAACTGAAAGGTCAATTCATTTAGTTGCCGCCCGGGAATGAAACCTCTTTGATTAGGGTGGATGACCTCATGTATTGCCTTAGCTACCCGAGATGCAAAAATACCAGAAAAAATCTTGTAGTCTGTATTTAATAAAGAAATCGGCCTTTATGAGTCTATCTTCCGTGGATCCTTATTAGGTTTCAAAATCATGGTAACTGTAGCCTCTAGCCAAGATTTAGGGACCATTTTTCCACCCATGTATATCTTATTAAATAAAATTTGTAAGGAAGGAATTACAAAGTCTATGATACAGAGGAAAACTTCCACAGGGAGACCATCCGGTCCAGCTGCCTTTCCCTTAACCATTTTATTACTCTGGGCTCTTATCTCCCCTCCTTAATCTCTCCTTCTAAAACTTTCAATTGCTCGGAGGATAACCGAGGGAGTGTTGTTAACCCAAGCCACTCCTTTATATCTACTTGACTGGGTATTATATCCTCTCTATATAGGTCTTTCATATATCTACAAGCCCCCTTACACATATCTGAATTAACGTTCAGAAGGTCGCCTGATTCGCCACTAATCAGCTCCCGTATTATGTTTCTTACCCTATCCGCCTTTGCTTTCCAGGCTAATAATGATCCACAATTTTCCCCATAGGCAAAATGTTGAAGTTTGCTCGCCTTCCACCTATCCAGTGATCTTTTATCTATCTTTGCCCGGAATGCGGCTTGTAGCCCCTCTAACTCCTTACGTAAGACATCCACTCTATTTGGGTCCTTCATAGATGCCTTCTGTAGCTCCCCTTCTTTATTCTTAATATCTTGGATTCCACATTATCTGTCTTGTTTCTCCACTCGATTTTTCCCTATCATAATAGATTTTAGGGCCCCCTTAAATATGCTTTAAAAGCATCCCAGACTATATCCTCTTCTGCTGAGCCTTTATTAATAATAAAGAAACTCTCAGATTTTTCCCTCAAATCTTCGACTACCCTCTCATCTAGGAGGATCGCCCTATCTAGAGTCCACCTTCTACACTCCTCTATTTGGTGATACCTTAGCGATAGTACCACCGCAGAATGATCCGATACTATTGCTGGGATATGAGTCACCTCAATCACCTCTCCACATAGCTCCTGATCAACTAAAAAATAATCTATGCGGGAGTGGTGCCTGTACTTTTTGCTATAAAAAGTAAATTCACTCTTATTCTTCTTCATTATACGCCATATATCTACTAGATTAAATTCTCTCATTATACTTGTTAGTCTAGAGAAAGTTTTCGGCGGACTGATATATTTTGCTTTCGAAGTCCTATCTAATCCTTTATTTAGAACCAAGTTAAAATCTCCTCCTAATACAATAGGGGCTGTTGTCTCCAACAAACAGGACTCCAGTTTTTCCAAAGAATCTGGGTTATCGTTGTTCGGCCCATAATATACGGCGCAAACCAAGGGCCTGCCATGAACTAAAAAAGTTGCCACCAACCACCTACCTGAAAAATCTGACACATATTTAAGTAATCTTATTTCATGGTTGGTTTTAACAATTATAACAACTCCCCTGGTGCTCCCTCTCTGGTCAGAGCATACTACCTCCTGTACCCATCAAAACTTTCCAAAACACTGCTTACACTCTATTCTTTCTAGATGGGTTTCCTGTAGTAATATTATTTGAGCCACACTATCCTTTAAAAATTCAGCGACCCGTGACACTTTTTCCTAGATCTTAGTCCATTTACGTTCCATGTTAATATGTTAATTATTTTTGCTTTGTCTATACTCATCTCACAAGATAGGATAAATCTTGAATCCCCTTTGCGTCATTAGCCCAAGCTGGTTCCTCCCAAAGGAAAAAATCAAAAGCTACATCAATGAGAACAAGTTTTTTGTTTTTTTCTCCCACTGCACCCCACACCCAGTGACCCCCCTCCCCCCCAGGAAACCCCCCTTCTACCTTTTGGGCGATACAATCCACCCTTCGTGAGCCCCCATCATGAAAGAACAGAGACAGAGAAGGCAGACTCTACAAAAACAAAACAAGAAAATAAAAAAAATAAAAAAACAAGCTATATACTGCTAGGGGAAACATGGCGGCAGGCTGACGCCAGTCGCGGGAGCTCCCCGGACAGAGAGGAGAGGAGAGGAGGCAGAGAGACTAAGAGGCGGATAAAACTGCGCGGATAGTACGAAGCACGAAGCGCAGCAACATAGCGAGATGATTTAAAAAACATTTATACAATTTTGAGCGAACCTACACCGTGCACCGTGCCCCAGCATATATGAGTTCAGCAGCGGAAACGGGTTATGGAGCCTGGCGTCGAGCGGCCGGGCTGCTACGGAAGACTAGAGCGGTGATCTTGGCGGTCGGTTTCCGGGTCGACAGAGGAAGCGCAGCGAGACTACAACGTGAGTCGCACCAGAGGAAAGACGCTGGGACCACGGCAGAGAGCAGCAGGGGCAACAGTGGCGGCGAAGCTAAGTTTATTTCTTTATTACAAGGCACGCAAAGCGCGCAAGTAACCTCCCAATGGTGACAGGCTGTCCGGAGTAGAAGGGAGAAGATAGAGAGCATACAGGCACTGGGGGGGGGCCCTGAAAACGCAGACAAGACACCTGAGGGTATTCGTGCGCTGTATAAATTCTATTAACATAACATAACAGAGGTCGATGGAAGAGTCTTTCCCCATTGTTTCAGAATCTGGCCACGACCTTAGGCGAGGGAGTAGAGGTGTTGCTGTTTCTGTGGACACTGGCGAGAATATAGGAGAAGAAAATAATTTCGCCTTAGTAACCCCTTTAAATGAGCAGGGTCCGGTGCAAGGGCCATTGGAGTACGTAACAGAAAGCTTCCCAGTAGAACCGGAGGTACGAGCGAGGAGCCGGTAACAGTTGAGATCACTCCCGGACGGGAGAAAGAAAGGCAAAGGGGGAAAAGGAGGGGTGATTTGGGAACAGACACCTAGGAAAGCTACCATAGTTGCTGCAGTCTCCCCCAAAAAGAAAGTCTCAAAAGGTGCTGGAAAACCCCGGCGGTGTGGGCAGAAGGAGGTGCGAGTTCCAGTGAAACCACCTCCCTCTCTAAAGTCATATTTCAAAATCATGGAACACGTCGCACGCTCACAAACTAAGGGGAAGAAGCCCTCGATGTGAATGAAACCTGCTCCTCTCCCTGTGGAGAATAGATTTTCCGCTTTAGCTGGATTACCTCCTAACGATGATGATGGGCAACAGTTTGAAAATAATACTAACTAGTGCTAACTAGTTTTAGTGTCGATCCTAGCCCTGGGCCCAGTATATGCCCTAGTCCTAATACTAGCCTTAATCAGGGTTCCAGTTTTAGCCCCTCTATCTCTGCGCATATAAGCTCAGAATCCCCACTTTCGGACAATTCGAAAAATGGGGAGAAGCACGGGGAGAATTGCGAGGAGGGCATAACTGACCGGAGAGGTGGGGGTGACGAAAAATCTATGGAAAAGTTGTTTTTGAATTTAAGGCAAGATATTTTTTAGAAATTTTAAATATATCGCAGTCTAATCAAAGGGGGATTCATGATAAATGCGAAGTATTACAGGAAAAATTCTACGACATTGTGAAACGTACTTGTACCTGGGAAGGGGAAGTTAAAACACTGTCAGTAACTGTCTCGGAAAATTCTAAAGACATTGAATGGTTAAAGAAACAGAACAGAGTGTTACAAGAGGACTTAGAAAGATTGGAAACACAATCTCGTCGCAACAACTTGAGGTTTTTAAAAATTCCAGAGGGGGCTGAGAAGGGAGTCGTTAAAACTTTCATTTGTACCCTACTGAGAGAGATTATGCCTGACAGATCAGATATTGAATGGGAGAGAGAGATTCAGAGGGCACATAGGGATCCCTTTTGGTTAAACCCAGAGAGGAAAACACCAAGAAATATTTTGATTAACTTCTTGAACTTCACTGTGAAAGAGCTGATACTAGGAAGGGCATTAAAAGAGGGTTCTTTAAAGCATGAAGATTTTACGTATCAGATAAGATCAGATTTAAGCAAGAGGACAGCCCAGAGGCAGTGGGAGCTAGGTACAAGGATGAGTGAGCTTCGAGGGAAGGGAGCTCAGGTACAATTAAAATTTCCAGCCATGTTGAAAATAATGTGGCGGAATAAAATGCACAACATTAGTGACCCTGAGGAAGTTGATGCATTTATACAACAGATGGATAAATGAGCTATTGCACGTTGGTGCTCGGTAATAATTATAAGGAACTAATCTACCATTATTGAGGTGAGATGGTCTCTGCTGTACTGGAAGCTGACCTTAAACGGATCCCCTCTGGGGGATTAAAAAAAAGGGCATATAGCCTCTTGTGCTGACAGATGTCAAAGTCTGTACACAAGTGGAAATCTCTTTCACAAAACAGTCTCCAAATAAATTACTTTTGTCATCTGGACTCAACTCTTTTTCTACGATTTTCACAACTTTGGGTCGATTCTCATTAAAAGGTTCTTTCTCCTCTTTGTCGCAATTGCTTAATTTGCATTATCCATTGCTTCAGCCACTGAGGATAGGTAGATTGACACATGTGCAATAACCTTCGTATCCTAAGCGATTTCAATAATTTTTGCCAAAGTGCCCTACACTTCTAATAGTTTGTCTTGTCATACTTGAGGGACCTTATAAATGCCCTCCTTGTGGATCTTTTCCTTTCGTAGTGAAAAAGGGGATAATTGCCAGATCACCATATGGAGTAACAACTAGTTTATAGGACAGGATAGGTCTTGGATATTGTGATTAGATTTATGTCTATTGGCTTTGTCCATAGGATTTCATATCCTATGCACCATAGTTTCTCTAATAAATGGGGAATGGACCCCTTCACCTGACCAAGGATATGTGAGTACCACCGGGAAAAAGTACAGATTGCCCAGCATGTCCAAAATTACCCCAGTCATCTTCCTGGAAGAAAGTCTAGTATCCCCCAAGATGCGGCCATCTCCCATGTCATTATCATCAGTGTCACTCGGAAGGTAAGGGGTGAAGAAACCAACACTGTCCTAGAGCGCTCCAATACTAAAGTTATCTTGGCTGCCGGTCTTCTAAAAATTAGCCTTTCACCAAAGTGACTTTTCTTTTTGGAAATGTCTTGGGAATCTTTGTCTTTGGTACACAGTGGAATGGAAGCAACATCCTCCTGAGTCTGAGATGTCTCAAAAATGCACTTTCTGCTTGTGCTATCTCTTGGAGGCAAAACAGGAAAACTGTAACATTGGAAATTCGGTGCCCCCTCTCAAGGGCAAGAGGGTAAATTGTCATTGGGTTGTTAAAAGAGACTGTTATAGAGTGACCTATGAAGTCCTGCATAGACTGTATAGCCACAGTCCACACTGACTGGACTACCCTCTAGACTAAAATGTGTCCAGTAATGACTGGCTCCTGTCTGGTTTCCCCTTCATGACCATCTTCATCAAAAGAGGAATCACACACACGTTTGCCAGAATTCTGTGGAGGTTTTGCAAAGGGGAGCTTCATGACACCAGTTTTTTCTGTCTCTTCTATCCTGCCAGGTAAGCGGCAGCTTCAAATTAAAGGCAGACAGCCATAAGGCCATTTATAAAGAAACTCATGTTTATTTTTAATATGAAACTTTTTCATGCTCAAAAAATCAAATAAAACTATCCATAAAGCTAGACCCTGACTAAAATGAAACAACCTGACTAAACCCACAATCAAGGAGGCAGAGGCACAAGCAGACAACCCTTCCTCACGTAAGCCAGGAACTATAGATGCATTAGCTGATGTAGGCACATGTGCTATAATGTTGCATGAGTCAATGGCTGAGGAGCGAAAGCCCTCGGCTGAGCTGATACAGAAGCCTCTGTGTTCCCATAAGGGTGAGTGGGCACACCGTAGAGGACAGCGTGCGTCAGAGAGAAGCTAATGTTGAGCTCAGTACTACCAAATCATTGAAAACGTCCCCCGTACAGCCACTGTTTAAATACCCCTGTACAAATAAGCTTTCAAATGCCCTTTTATGTAAATCCACAAGACTATGAAGAAATATGCAAGGGCAAAAGCGAGTTCTGACGGCTTTTGAGACAAAGTAGCATGTTACAGGCTCCCAATATGTAGACAACAAAGTGTAATGCAGCAATATACCAATATACAATATATGCCACAGTTTGAACCTTTTAACAAGAACAATCAATACTTATCTCTGCTATAGCAGCAAAGAAGAGGACATTTTCTGCTCTGCAAGTATATTTATTCACATGACTGTACGAGAATTATTGGATGGGTGTGAGATCCCCAAATTACTGGTGTGCAGACTTTGCTAGGTTACTGTGTAACATTTCTTCCAGGTACTAAGGGAAAAATATGAGCCAGAATTGGGCATCCCATCTTGTAATAGAAGTGTAGCATTAGCTTTTCCTAGCAGCTTGAGGGCAGCACAATCTTCACCTGGTCTCCATTTATCTTTGTGACTGGACGAGTGAATCCAGCAGCCTGCCTGGTGGCGTGAAAAGCAACTGTAAACAGTCAGGCATCAAGCCAGAAAGGGAGGTCACAGAGGTACCTTTTAACTACACTGTCGCGAAGCTCTCTTTCTCGGATGCTATGCTTGAGCAGGAAGGATCAGGTGTAGACAGTTGTGTTATTTTAATACAGTGGAATCCAAGCCCTTCAGGTTTCTTATTGTAGTTTTGTTGTGTCAGGTAACTGGATACAGCCAAAGACGTTGTGAAACCTTTATCATTTGCAGTGCCTTGTGGTAGGTTAAGCAACACACTGCTGCAAGCCCAGATTCTGTAATTATGTTTACTGGGGTTTATTTACAAGCCCCTTGCGCTGCCGGTACGCCACTTTTTCCCATATTAAAAGTGGCGCAATGGGCTTGTAAATAAGCCCCACTCTATTTAAACATGTAGACATCATTTTGAAGATGCTCTTTCTCTCTGCACTGAAACACTATAAAAAACTCACATTGGCAGTAGCTGACAGGATTGCTCAACCTATGCACTGTTTGTCATTGAAACCAGAGGCTTTTGGCAGGTCATGAGCTTGAATCCTGATTAGTGGTGTGAGCTTAAAGTGCTGCAATTAGGTTTGAAATGTTTACATAACAATGGAATGGTAGGGGGGGAGCTAGAAAAAAGTATAAAGTATTCTAAGAAAACAGTATGCATGTCAAGGAAGGCTGCTTTGCTGTCCCTGGTAGCTCCTTGGAAGGCAGTGATGGCTTACAATGATGCCATAGAACCCAGAGAGTTTACAATGTTACAGAGCATCAAAATGCTTCCCATACTCTTTGTACATGAGTCTAGGCCTGTGTTCCGAGATGTGTGAACCACTGATGGTGCCGGGATCATAGGGGTGTCTCAGTGCTGCTTCACTCACTGCAGCTCGGTGGAAGGGAGGCAGGCATTTAAGGCTGTCCCTTCTACTGCTTAACACCCGACACATCCAATGGCTGTCCTGTGGGCTAGCACAAAATATGAATGACAGAGAATGGGCTGAAGGAGCCGAGCAACTGCCCCATTCAGTGTATGCTGTCTTAGCTGATCCAGGATGACAGTGACACTTCAAGCAGACAGATGTCTTATTGGGGCTGGCCTAAGTCCACCTATATGTAGTATGTTTATTAGTTACAAAGGTTCTGGGGAGACGGCTCTCTCACACCAGACCTGAAAAGAGTTCCCTTAGGAATGCAGTGGAAGGATACAACTCATCCAGTCAGAACACTGTGAGACTCCCGGGAATGACAAGCACAAGAAAAGGGAGGAAAGTCCTCAAATTAAGAGTAGGCAACAAAGCCATGCAATCTTGAGCAAGTAGCTGACCCAAAATCCATCCGAAGTACATGTTTTCTATTAGAAACAATACGTTTTGCCAATGGACAGATTTAACCATCTGTATCCAGAGCTAATAAGATACGTCCCTAAAGCATCAAGTAAAAATATTTGTTGGATTAACCTAAGAAGTATTGGATTGCGATCTAAGAAGTAAAAAATAATTAAGAAATAATCAAAAGATGAGTGCCTTTTTTAAATAGTGAAGTAACCTGGCAGATAAATGAGTAGCAATTCACCTTGGAAAAAAATCCTATATAAATATAACCTTGGTGACAAATGTTCTAAGTGGTATGAGCAAAGCAACAACATATCTGTTTAACATGTACATTGCACCTTTAAGCAAGGAAATTGGCAAGCAGGCATCTGCTAAGATCAACACCCTCAGCTCCTTAGGTCAAAACCTGCACAGAAAACAGAAACATAGAAGGTTTAGTACTTGAAATCTCAAAATTCAGTACCCAAAGGTCTATGAACGAGTCATTCTTCAGGCAGCACCTATAATCTGGAACAGCATTCTCCGTCAGCTGAGGAAGGCCCCTTCATACATTGCTTTGAGAGGGGAATGCAAGAACTTCCTCTTACGTCATACTTTCCCTCAGCTTGCTTGCGTTTCTATCTTGGTTGCTACAATTTATTGCTTAAATACAGATTCAATTGCAGTACAATATCAATAGGTAAACCTATTTCCTAACTCCTGATTAAGTACAGTAATGTATGTAGTATCTTTGTAGACCTGGTTCTCAGCTTTAATTTGTACATATGCATATATAGTATGTTTTGTGTGCACTGCCTTTTAGTCCATTTTCCGGGATATGTAGTATCTTTAACCTTAACTTCAAGATCTGCTGTACAGTTTGTTTCATTTGTTACGTATATGGATCCTCAAGATGCAATTTTATACATAAACTCACACTCCACTCTGCTGTAAAACGCTCTGACATCAACATGGTTTGGCCACACTACAGAATCTGTCAATTAAATGAATAGCTGTATACAAATATCCATATACCAGCAGACAGAACAGTAACCACCACAAAATCCCAAGACAAGCCACCTGACCAGCAGCACTCTAGGCCACCCTCCACATCTGTACCTCTCTCACTCTTGTCCTGCCCTGTCACATGGCTTTCAAACTTTTGAAATAATAATGAGGGACCTTTTATCTTGCAATAAAATATTGGTTCTGCTTAAACTTTACATTTAAATGTGTTACTGTAAATTAATATTTGGATGTTCATAGCAAGAGAAAGTCCATATGTATATAAAAGAATGTCAAAAGCCTATCACAGCCGGTATTTTATACTCCGTTTTTAGCAGGAATTCACCTTTCTCCTGCTGGGAACTTCTCTCCAATGTGCTTCAATATGGAAATACTGGTCAGATCTTCAAAATGAAGGTCTCTTTATACATGAGTGTAAAATACTGTCCAGGCCCTCTAAAATTGGTCCACTGTTGTGTTGCAGCCACATATTTTGGATCCAGAGCCAAACAGGCACACTTCACTTGATGTGCACTATTAGTGGCGGTCCGTGCAGGTAAGCGTTGTGAGGCAGGGATGGTGAAAGTGACAAACGACGAGATGAGGAATGTAAAATAAATAAATAAATAAAACCACTTACCTTGCGCTTGCCGAATAGCCGACTTGGCGATGAATCGAGCGAGGGCAAGGTAACTGTTTATTATTTATTTATTTATTTTACATTCCCCAGCCCGTCGTTTTATCGCTTTCACCCCCCACCCTGCCCCACCGCGCTTACCTGCATGGTGCACACACTGCGCTACCCGACATGCATCTTTTATTCGAAGTACAGATGATGGCACACCTGGACTGAATCACTGCTGTCAGCATTGTGAGGTAGTTCAACTTTCACCAACACCGACAGACACTAGGGGGCATATTAGCAACAACAGGCGAAAATTATCGCTAACCGCGCTTAGCGCGCATTTTCTTAACGCCGCCTATCGCTGGATATTATCGCGGAGATAACATGCTATTAGCAAGGTTTATCTCCAATGCGATAAAATATCCAGCGATAGCAGCGAAATGCGTGAATATCGCTGGAAATCCAGCGATATTCACGCATTAACGCCATGGTGGACTTAGGCTGACAATCCACCTCCTATTCTACAAACAGGTAAGTCATGTTTTTAGCAGGTGTTAAATTCTAGCGATATTTGCGCTTAGCGCAAATTTTTTTATCGCTTCGCCTGCGTTGCTAATAGGGAGAAGTTGTGTTAGCGACTGTTTTCAGTCGCTTTTAGTTGGGAACGCCTACCTTGCATGTCATTAGCGATATTTATCGCTGGCATGCAAGGCGATGGGAAAATGGGCCGCTATCGCCAGAAAGCTGTCGCTAACGCCTGTTAGCGACAGCTTGCTGATAGGGCGATAAAAATATCGCCGCTTTAGCGGCAAAAAGTGCCGCTAAAGCGGCGATAAGGCCCTTGCTAATATGCCCCTAGATTCCTCCGACTTTTAAATTGAACAACAATAACTCCAGGGAAAGAAAATCAAAAGAGAGAGAGAGAGAGGAATTGCAAACAAACTGTCTGGTGACATGCTTCATCCTTTGAGAATCCAGACTGGAGCAGTCAAACCAGCAGCAGTCATTCCACCACTTACAATTCATGGTTTTTGTAGCACTGAGACGGTGGGGGATTAGGTCTCAGTGAATACTGATGCCACTGCGCTTGAGGATTGACCTCAGTGGGTGTTGGAGGTGTGGCGTGGCTGTGCTGATAGGTTCTTGTAGCAGTGTCAGCTATCACTGCAGATGCAGGAGAACCTCGCAGCTGTTCATCAGGTGTAACAACAACTTTGCCCAATGGAATAAACAGGGATCTGATCAGTGTCTCATCATGGTCAGCACCCAGCAAATTTTGCAGCACTGCATGATTAGAGATTTGTTTAAAAACAAAGGGGCATATTATCTAGGAAGTGGCAGTGAGAGGCGTTAGCCTCCTTGGCTTAACGCCTCTCATCGCCACTTCGGAAACGCAAGGCTGCACCATATTACCAAGCATATGGTGCAGCCTGGCGTTTCCCCCTGCGATGGCACTAAGTCTCACAACTTAACGCCAACGCAGGCACCCTTGCACCAGAGTGAAAGGGTGTCTGCGAGCAGGGAGGTTTGTTTATGCACAGGAAGGTGTCCCTTCCTGTACATAAACACACCTAAAATGCCATTTTGTAACTTACATGTGTGCTGCTTCAGGCAGCACACATGTAAGTTACAAAATGGCATTTAAAACGGTTTGTTTATGTACAGGAAGGGACACCTTCCTGTACATAAACATACCTTGACATTTTGCTTTTTCCATGTGTGCTGCACAAGGCAGCACACATAGAAAAGCAAAAACGAGGAGAAATGAAGCATTTCTCCTCGTATCGCCACCTTAAGACCAGGATTTTCCTGGTCTTAAGCCTGGCGCTGCCACCTATTATCGCTCTCTTGATAATAGGTGGCAGCGTCGAGTGAATGGGTGTTGCGGTGGAACGCCCACCGCAACACCCACTGCACGCCCCTTCGACGCTAAGCTTAGCGCCAAAGGGGCACTATTACCAAGGCAGCATTAAACCACTTAACGTGGCTTTTAGCCACGTTATGTGGTTTAACGCTGCCTTGAGCCACGTTAAGTGGCTTAACGCTGCCTTGGTAATAGTGCGCTGACCCTATCGCCACCACAACGTCACAAAAAGTGACGTTGTGGTGGCGATAGGGTCTTGGTAATATGCCCCTCAGTGAGATATTTTGGTAATGTTCACATTGAAGGGCGGTTATTAGAGTACATTTATCATTTGAGATATGCCTAGGCTGGGGTTCACATAGCGGTCTAAACTTCTCTTTTCCTTGACGGAAGTGAAACAAAACGGGGTCATGAACTGAGTGTTCACCATCTAGCATTCTCCATCACCTTGCAGCATTATTCTGCCATTAGTCACAGATGGTTTACTTAGCTGCAATGAAGGGAATCCACGACGGATGATTTGGGATGGCGTCCTTTGCTTGTTGCCAACCAGTCATAGCAGCAAGAGACGTCTTTGTACTGGCATGCAGGGTGTTACAGTAGTCTTGGAGAAACATAAATGGCCTGCTCAGCATGGTCATTTCTTTTCAGCAACTCAGATTACTTCATTGAGGGTTAACAAAGGGGCACCAAAGGTTTGTGGTCAGTGCACACTGAGACATGCTTCAGTAGCCATATAGATGAAAATCCATGCAGCCCCACAACCTCTGCTACCCAAACTTCTAGTACCCCTTCCAAAAAGGTACCGTACCAGAGGTTTGTGGTCAGTGCATACATTGAATGTGTTTCGGTAGAGGTAAAGATGGAAAAGCCTGCAGCCCCAGAGCACTACAATTGCTTCTCTCACTAGTTGAGAATATCTTTGCTCTGTTTCACTCCGGCCTCGGCTAGCATATGCAACAGGCACCCAGATATCATGGTGTTTCTGCATTGACATGGCTCCAAACCCCATGGGGCTGGCAGCAATGATCAACTCACATTGTTTAGTTTGAACGTAGATTTCACGGTGGTATCTGCCGACTGGGCTACCTTGGTGTCACCAAATTGTCGTTGACTATGTTTCTCAAAGGTTTTATTAAGGCTATGAGGCTTTGTATGACCCTCCAGAAGCAGGTGACCATGCCTGAAAGCTCCCCACTTTGGGACACTTGGGTAGGTGGGCATGCCATTTGAACATCTATGAAAGTTTTGGGATCTGATGGGACAACATCTACGGAGAAGGCGTACATGAAGAACTCAATATTATTTGTAAGAAACTCTCGGTTCTCTTGGTGGAGAGTCAAACCACTGTCTCTGATAATCTCAAGCAGCTCTCGTAGATGGTTAGGGTGCAGTTCAGTGGAGGTGGCATAAAATGTCATCGCTGACAATAAGAAATCCTTGGAATCTGGACAACATTTCTTTGATGCAACTCTAAAACACTTAGCAAGATAGCAACATTCATCCCGTGGTAGCATCACAGCCAATATGTGTGAAAAATGTTGTTATGTACCTTAACTTTTTGCTTAGTTAATTTTAGTGGCTCCCAGACTTTAAGTCTATTTTTGAAACCCACTGGGCTCTGTTTATTTTGGTAATGTCATCCACACAAGGTGTTAGCTGGCGTTTTCTACTTATGTCCTTGTTTGGCATCCACATGTAAATGCAAATGTGGAGGGCACCAGGTTGTTTTGGCTTCCTGGCTATTACTATAGGGGGGACCCTTGGAGTGGCATCATCAACTTTTTCTGTGATCACTGTCACTTCCAACTTATCTAGCTCCTGTTCCACTTGGTTGCGCATATGGAACAGCACCCTCTGTTGGTGGAGAGTTGTGGGCTGGTTCATGGGATCAATGTGAAGTTTTACTGACTTCCCTTTGAGACAAATTATGCCTTGGAGCTCATCTGCAAATGTTGTTACATTCCAAATGCAAAGGCAAAAGGTTTAAGGGATTCTGCCTCACTGCAGCTGATCAGGATGTTGCCTTCCGTTTTGGTCACGAAGAAACGAGATGGGTGCTCCTTGGTGTCCCACTTTGGTACTAAAGATGCTAGCGATGTCGATTAGGGTGGAATTACCAAAGCTGTATTTTCAGTTAGCCGTCAGTTGCGAGACAGGTGTGACGTGTATCTTCTTCTTGTCAGTCTTTGACTTGATGCATACAGTGGCTTTTGTATCTGTGAGGCTGGTTATTGGATGCCCATAAATGTACACTTCACACAGGGGTAGTGATTTTCTTGGATGGCATTTGAGGATGTCAATGGCTAAAATTAGGTGGACCTATTCGTGGTTGACCAAATTGATTTTGTCCGAGTCTTCAGGCAGCGATGCTCTGCTACTGATGATACTTAGGTGCATCGTGGTGGACTTGGCTGTTCCAGGTGTATCTTTGTGGTCGGTTTTGCTGGGTTCATTGACCTGCATACTTTCGCAATGTGGTTCACTGTGCTACAGGTGGTACTTATCTTGCCTTTGGCTGGGCATTGGAGTCCTTGATGTTCTACATTACTGCAGTAACCTCATGGCTTGTTTTCTGCTCTGAGGTTTCCTGGAGATGGCACTGGGATCGGCCCTGGGTTAATTTGTTTCTGTTTTTATGGGTTTGGACATTAGTGATGCTTCAATGTGTGCACATCTTGCATTGGAAACTTCATGAGCCTGCCTGAGGGCAAGTATGATGGCTGGAGGCATCTTCACAATTCTCAGAATTTACTTTCGGAGGTCGAGGGACTGGCACCCTTGAATGATATGGGCATGCAGCTATTCATCAATGTTGACAAATTTGCACATGCTTGTCAGCCGATGTAGGTGAGCGTAGAAAGCGCTTATAAACTCACTTCGATCTCTGCTTCATCAAACGCAGGACAAAGCACTCATAGCCCCTGTTTTTCTGCGTGCTGAATTAGAGAGTTGGTGTGGTCAATGTGGCGATGTAGTCCTTGTCTTTGCCAATGTCTGGGAGGAAAAGAAAAGTGTTTCACACCTCCTTGCCCACCAGGTGAAGCAGAATAGACTTCTTGAAGTTAAGTAGTTATTTTAATCTTGTAGCCCACAAGAAACTCACCGCATTGTTGCTAATCCCTGCACTTGCACTTTATTGAAATGATTCCCCGTAGCGCCAGCTCCCTAATTCACCTGAGGCATAGCTATGTACTAGAAGGAGAGAAGGGACCAGAAGTCTTCCTCCATTAAAAGGAACATACATGTGCTGGCTGTGCTCAGTGCCTCACGTGTTAGACACTCATTCAGGCACCATTTTTGTCAGCTCGCTAGTTGCCCAACTCTCAGCCAAGCTATTTAAATTGCACCGGAGCATGGATGCGCTCAGCAGAAGGGCCACTGGCAAGCCCGTCTGGGCCCGACCATGCCCGGCCAGGTCCAAGGGCCAGGACCGCTGCCTGTCTGGGCAAAAAAGGCTTGGATATTCGGCAGACGAATTCCACTCCCATAACATCTCAGCTGGGGAGGTGTGCAACCACACCATTAATCCTTGCACTTGGGATCTCACCTGTGGGGAATTTAAAGTGACCTTGGCCAACCTTATACCATCCAACAGGAAAAGCAAGCTAGAGAGAGAATGCACTAACAGCCAGCTGTGGCAATTTTACCTGGCCAATTGTAGATCGCTACCCAAACACAGTCTCAATCTGTTTACTTTCTTAGAAGAAAACAAACCAGCAGCCATGTTCTTCACCAAAACTTGGCTTTGAGAGGAGTCTGTGTTGGACATTGCAATGACCCTTCCCCAGGGCTATGCTATCACTAGGCTTGATTGGGAAGGAAGTAAAAGACGAGCGGGATTAGCCATTATTTATAGAGCAGCTAAAAATGAAATCTGACCCCTTGGCACTACTGGGATGTGAATGTTTGTCTTTTGCCTTAGACCTCTCTTCAACATTCACATTCTCCGGCATATTAATATACTGCCCACATGGCCCTGCCACCCTGTTCATACAAACCCTGCCAGACATAGACCAGTGGAGGCGGTCGGAAACATGCCTCTTTGCCTTGTGGCTTGTGCTGCGGCCAGGAAAAGGCCCTGCCACTTGGGGCATGGATGTTTGTGGGAGCATCTGTGGTGCCCCCCTGGCCTCATAGCAGAGTCCACGGAGGGACGGGGGCCCTGCTATGGGCCCCCAAAGTCTGTTTTGACAGCTTTTCAATGGCAGTCAGAGCGCCACTGAATGGCCGTCAGAAAGGGCCATTGTAATCCCTGAGCAGGCACTGCCCTCATTGTAGGGATTACATTCCGACCGCAGGGCCGACAGGCTCTTTGAGCCTGTCGGAACCGCAGCGGTTGGTGCCTCACCCATGTGGTCAGACCGACCGCATTGTAATGCTTCAGATGTTGGTGGGACCGGCACTGACGTGCCATAGGTGTCAGTCGCACTGAGATCCTAATGAGGCCCATAGTGTTTGAACACTGTATATTAACTGCTAACTTCACAGTGCTATGTGACTTAAATTTCCACCTAGAAAACAACCAAGGGCCTGATTATGAGTTAGGCGGTCCTCCTGTGGGCCTGCCACCGCTGCTCTCACAGGAGGACCGGCAAGCTCGTGGTGCGCCTGCCTGCCGTATTAAGACTTTAATCCATGGGGGGGCAGGTGGTACTGCAGCAGTCTCACAGTGGCGGCTGCTTAAGGCTCATAAGAGAGCCTTAACAGGAGACTGCCACCGTGACAGCGCCTGCTGCATATTCCTGCATGGTGTGCATGCACCATGTCGTGCATGCCATACTCTGCAGGAATGAGGGTGCTATTCCAGGGGAGCACAACATGTGCCCCCCTACATGCACCCCCAGGCCCAGAAGAGGCAAGGAGGCCTGTTAGGGCCTTATTAGTTGCATCTCCACCAACCTTTTCATGGCAGGCTCACCACCATGAAATGGGCGGTGGACAGGCAACTCGTAATATGCTCAGCGGTGCCGCAGCGGCACAAGCAGCATATTGCTGCCTCTTTCCACTGCACTACCACCGTGGGATCCTGGTGGAGGCAACGGTCCTGTGACGGTCCATCCGGGTGGACCCGCCATGGTGGCAGTGGTCGGACCACCACCGCAAGTACGGCGGTCCTGAGGACCGCCGTACTAGTAGTGAGGCCCTAACTGTAAAGTATCCAATAACTTCATACTGGATCTAGCAGTGGTCCAACTGACCCAACGGGTCGAAGCCCCTACCCGCAAACAGGGCCATTTGTTAGAGATAATATTTTCTAATCTACCGGAACTAATCACAGAAGACCCTTTAGATATTTTATGGTCAGATCTTAAACTTATATCATTTCATGTGTATAACGCAAGTACTATAAGCAAAACACCTCATCAGCCCAAGCATGCTTACCAACTCCATCCCCAAAATGGCTGGAGATATAGTCTGCAGATACAACAGTTTTGAGGTCTGGATGCAAAATGCTGTAAACAATCTGGCTCCTGTAAGGCAAAAAAAAGCTGCTCGCACTTCAGAGAGAGCACTTTGGTTCTCACCAGAACTCCCAAAGCTGAAAAAAGAATCTAAACAACTAGAAAGGTCATTGAGATACAATTATGATACAAGGAGAAAGGAGAACTATAAGAAGACAGTAAAAAATATAATTACAACATCAGGAATGCTAGAGTTAATTATTTTGCCTCGAAAATTAAGAATGCAGCTAACTCTTCTAAAGAATTGTTCAACCGGTAAGCAGCCTGATAAAGCCCGGCAATAATAAAATAGCCTCCCCCCATTAGAGTCAGAATACAATATGATGGCTAATTTCTTTCTTGAGAAAGTAAATAGCATTCTCCGCACTCTAGGAAGAGATGAAGGAGCCTCTAAGTCCCCTCAATCATGGGATTGCAAATTAAATACATTTCCAGAAATCTTGCATAATGACAAAGAGGAAATGCTGAAATCCTTAAAATAAGGCTCCTCACAAGACCCTGTCCCCTCAGATATTATGCTTAAAGGTGAAAAAGCAGTAATCATCATGCTCACAAATATGTTAACTCAAGAAAGGTCCCATCAGCATGGAAACATGCCATTGTTAAGCCTCTATTAAAAAAGGCATCAGTTGACCCCCTTAAGTGTGAAAATTATCGACCTGCCTCCCTTCTTTCAGGACCCAGCAACATTTTGGAAAAATCTGTTAATAAGAATCTTTCATCATATATGAAAACAAACAGCATACTACACCCTTCCCAAAACAGTTTCAGATTAGGTAGCAGCACTGAAACTGCCCTTCTTGCAGCCAAGGAGGAGCTTCAAGTAATCCTGGATCGAAGTGGGCCCACGGCCTTGATCCTTTTGTACCTTAGTGAGGCGTTTGACACCATCTCCCACCCAGTGCTAGTAAATAGGCTCAAAGAAGCAGGGATAGCTGGGGCAGCACTCAAATGGCTTACCTCCTTCCTTTATAACAAAACTTTACCTGTATGCGAGGAAGCCATTATGTCAAAAACTCACTCTTTAAATTGTGGGGTCCCTCAGGGTTCATCATTGAGCCCCACCCTATTCAATCTGTATGTCACCCCATGGGAAGATACCATAAATGGCCACGGCCTTTCCTCAATATCTTATGTGGATGACACACAGATTATCAACTCTCTCACCCTTCAAACACACAAGACATGCATCAACCTTAATGACTGCCTTAAGCATGTCATAGATTGGATAACAGAGAGCAGCTTGAAATTAAATGGAGAGAAAACTAAGGTAACGGTGGTTGAAAACAGCCCTGCTAGGTGGATGGACTTGAACTGGCTTGAGTATCTTGGCAGTCACCCACCCCCAAAACAGAGGTCAGAAGTCTGGGTGTTTGGCTAGACAATAAACTTTCAATGGCAACTAAAGTAAAACAACTGGCGGCAACATGCTTTGGCATACTAAGAACCCTGAGAAAGCTGCAGAGATGGCTACCTGAATCATCGCGCGGGATAGTGGTACAAGGCCTAGTCATATCACTGCTTGACTATGGGAGCTCCCTATACTTGGAAAGTTCCAAAGCAGTCATAAAAAGACTCCAGGTTATCCAGAACGCCACAGCCTGGATACTGCTGAAAGTCCCCAAATGCCACTCAGCATCCAGAGAGCTGGCAAACCTACACTGGCTGCCAGTGCTTAAAAGGATATAATTCGAAGTACTTTGCCTTGCCCATCGAGCGATGCATAAAAGTGGTCCTAAACTGATCCAAAGACTACTTCCTCCTTACAACCCCTCCATATTGCTGCGGTCCAACAACCAGCAACTGTTTGTAGTCCCCAGGATAATGAGAGTTAGGATTGGAGGACGGTCCTTCGCTTTCCTGGCCCCTAGACTCTGGAATGCGCTCCCACAACACATAAGGTGGACCAAGTCAGAACCAATATTCAGGAAACTGCTAAAACTGCTTTGTTCTAACCAGAATGGCCAGTAATAGCAATCATCCATTAGCTGTCGCAGCACTCGGAGGCCCTTCAGGATAGCCATGCGCTTTATGTTTCCATGAATAGAACAGACTTTTCCTTCTATCAGCTACTGATAACAGAGCAGAAAACATATCAAAAGGCTGGATGGATTTGCTGAGTTGTGCAGCATAGTGAGGGATGGCAGTGGGGTCTAGGTGAAGGTTGGACCATCGCTGGTGGTTGCAGTACCATAACACATGCAGGTGTGACAAATGAAGCAAAGCTGGAGAAGTCCTTCGCATAGGGACTTTCTGGGCTTGGAGTTTGGAAGATTTTAATGTTGGCATTGGCCAAAACTGCATCAGGTAGGGTACACTGCGTCACAACCACTTCAACAGTCGTGCACAGTTTTCTGCAAGGGGGACTTTATGAGCTGGCACACAGCATGCAAGTGTGTTCCTTACATTTTGTGTACTTTCCATTAACGTGATCAGTTCACTGTAAACCACTCCTATGGGAGCGCTGTAACATGCTGCTAGAGGGAGTTAGGGTCACAAGCTGCAAATGAATGGGTGCTCTTAGCTGAAAAGCAAAATGCATGGGATAGGACAGTCCATGCGGTCCTCAGGGCAGGCGAGCAGCAAGACACAGTCATTCACAGGTAGAATGATACTGCAACAAGCTTAGGATGCTAATCCTCATCGCGACATTGTTTTGAGGTTTGGCCCAGCTGCAGACCACAGACCAGATGGGCACACTTAGTTTTATTCACACTCCTTCTTCACACACTGCTCTACTCAGGTGTGCATCTTTTATTTAAAGAACAAATGAGGACTGTACCACAAGTGTTGGCGATGTATGGGACTGCAACTCCCAGACATATTGATGAACACAACGGTCTGTCTAGCATTGTACTCATATTCATATTCAAAAGATCAGTCCTCCTAAAACTGTACTCATTTATGAGCCACTTGGCCATTTCCCACTGATATCAAATAAATAGATGAATTCAAGGGAGAAATGGCATGCAAGTCACTTGGTAGCCTTGGCCTTCATTACTCCCTCCTGCAACAGTCTGGCATCCATATATATATATGTGTATATTTATATATATATATCTCCGTACACTGCTTGTGTGTGTCCCGCCGCTTCTCCAGAGCAGAGGGCGCGTCGTCATGTTGGACCACCCAAGCACGGTCCAGATTCAATTGCCACTCGACCTCAAAGAATAAGGATGACGACGCCGTGTCTTCGACCAAAAATTGATTTAATTGTTGGCTGTTGTCGGACACGTTTCGCCTGCACAGCAGGCTTGATCACCAACAAGTTAATAACGTTTTTCAACCATTTTAAACATTCTTTCAAAGTATGTCACGTGAGAACTACAGCAGTGTTGGAAGTGAAGACAGACTGGTAGTTTTATCCGGATATTAGAACGATACATTGAAATTGCAATAATCAAAGTTGCAACAATCTTTGTTACAATTTCATCATTTTAAAAATGAATTTTAAACTATTAGCAGCCACATGAGAATATGATTAATTTATCATCTCTTATGATACATTTTAAAACCGATTATTAAATGATATCCCAAGTGGGCATTATAACGTAAATAAATCGGTTAATAAATGCATATTTAAATTTATGGAGATTATAAACATACAGATATTTGTGTCCTGCCCGAATGGGCATTTTAACTCATGCAAGGTGCAACATTTTTTTTGCATAATCCACTCCTAATTGTATCCTGCCCCAGTGGGCCAAATAGTAACATTCAATTCAATTGTCCATAACCATCTGTCTGATAAAAATTGCTCGTGCAAAAATTATAACTAAACAAAACAATATAAAAACTGTTAAAACCACAGGAAATAGAGGGAAGCATTGCACTACAATTTTTACAGGTGTGTATGGAAATCCTCTTCCATGTTAAGGCCTTCCGGATCTTTAGTGTTAAGTTCAATAATATAACACGATTCTAATCTTCTCAGTTTCTTTTCCCGGTTCCCACCCCTTATGTTTGGTGGAATGGCACCAAACAAGAAGTGTTGGCAGCCATCTTGTGACTCGGTAACCGAGTCACAAGAAAAAGGGTGAAACAAAGATAAAAAACATGAAAAGGGGGCAGGGTAGAAACACCCTGACCCCCTAGGCCTGCTCAGAGGGTCCCACAAGGACCCCCAAGGCCAAAAAAAGCATATTTTAAAAAAGCAAAATCGGTAGAATTCGCACTGGGTGCGCGAATCCTGCAGAGAAAATAAAAAAAAATGAAGCGCGGACTCCCGCGCTTCATTTAAATGAGACCCCGAGTGGGCCAGGTCCCGGGGGAATGCCACAATTATATCGCGCGGGGCCCCCCTGCAGCCCCGGGGACTGCCACCTCCCCAGGGCTATGCAAATTATATGTGGGAGGGCACGTGGCCCCCCGCAGCCCCGGGGACTGCCACCTCCCCGGGGCTTGTTTATTAATCTGTGGTGGGGGCCTCCCAGGCCCCCACAAGCCCCGGGGACCGCCACCCCCCAGGGCTTTACTTAAATATGCATGGGGGCACATGGCCCCCGCTGCCCCGGGGACCGCCACCTCCCCGGGGCAAAGAGAAAATAATTTGAGGGTGGGGGGCCTCAAAGACCAGGAACCGCCACCTCCCCAGGCTTTCTGCAATTATTTGCGGGGGCCACGAGGGCCCCCCCAAGCCCTGGGAACCACCACCTCCGCGGGGCTGTGCAAATGATGGGAGGGGGGCCGCATGGACACAAGTGGACTTCATCCTCCGAGCAGCAGTGCGCCAGAAGCCGCGTTTGCAGCGTGGTGTAAAAAGGGGCGTGGCCTCGGAGCACCTCTCTGCAACGCAGCTCTGTGGCACTTACTGGAGGTACCTGGTGGGCTACTTACCCTCCAGGGACCCTCAGGATTCAAGGGGACTTAATAGGGACATTAAAGTTAGAAATTAGCATTTAAAAACCTTAGAGGGCACCTTCTGAGCAGTATATATATATATATATATATATATATTCACTGAAAAAACCATAGGTTTCAGGGACGTTATAATTAGAAATTAGCATTTAATAAACCTTAGAAATTCACTGAAAAAACCACAGGTTTCAGGTACGTTATAGTTAGTTGGACATTTCACTCATACAAAACCAGAGAAATTTTGCTGTTATAGTTAGTAGAGCTAACTATAACTCACGCCCCCACAATGCACTGCTGATGACGTCACATATTACATCACTCATGACATGGTCAGTGACATCACTGACCATGGCCACTGCGTTGGCCAAAACGCGTAATGACCGCTTTGCACCGCCAAAAACTTTAAGAAATAAAATACAATATCTTAACATGCAGAATCAGCTCATTGGAGTGTCCGTTTCTCGTTGTGGTGCCTGCATGCATCTATGAGCGTTAATTGATATATATATATATATATATATATATATACTGCTCAGAAGGTGCCCTCAAGGGGCGTGCGATGATGGACCTATATAGAGGGCGTGGCCAGAACGCGCACATACTCACCCGCCAAAGCCTCTGAGGAAGGAGTAGTTGACTCTGAAATGCGTCAGGCATCACTGACGGGCGAGCTTTTAAATGATATCGGCATGTTGGTGAAGTTTTTACCGATTAAAGGCTTGAAGCTTTGTGGTGTTGCTGGAGTGCTTCCCGCCCGAGGGCACCTTCTGAGCAGTATCTATAAGCGGCAGGTTCAGCCGCTGGGAAAGCACCACCCCGAGAAATCAGGGGGCCACGGGACTTAGTATTTACCTTATCCCTTTGTGGGAGCGACGTCCAGGATTAATAATGGACCCATATGCCGAGGCCCATCTGCGGGCTTGAAATTGTCAACAGTTTTGATAGTGCAAACCATTCAGGATTTTAATCTTACTGTTCTGAGACTACAAGGCCCAGAATTCTCTGCGCAGTTTCATTTGAACAGCCCATCAAGGGGCGTGCAATGATGGACCTATATAGAGGGCATGGCCAGATTCGCGCACATACTCACCCGCCAAAGCCTCTGAGGAAGGAGTAGTTGACTCTGAAACGCGTCAGGCATCACTGACGGGCGAGCTGTTAAATGATATCGGCATGTTGGTGAAGTTTTTACCGATTAAAGGCTTGAAGCTTTATGGTGTTGCTCGAGTGCTTCCCGCCCGAGGGCACCTTCTGAGCAGTATATATATGTATATATGTATATATATATATTCACTGAAAAACCATAAGGTTTTAGGGACAGTTATAGTTAGTTGGACATTGCACTCGTACAAAACCCGTGAAATTCCCCGTTATAGTTAGTTCAGGTAACTATAACTCGCGCCCCGCAATGCACTGCTGATGACGTCACATATTACATCACTCATGACATGGTCAGTGACATCACTGATGACATCACTGATGACATCTCAAATGACATCACTGATGACATCACTGATGACATCATCCAGTGACTGTGTGTTTCTGTAAAGTTTAAATATGTTTAATATATATAGGGAAAGGCGTATTGAAGAATGAGTGGGTGTAGAAGCGCCTGAATGGATGATTTAGTAGGTGCGTGACTGAGTCTATAAGTGAGTGATTAAACGTATCTTACTGGATGCATGGGTGAGTGACTAAACTGTGTGAATGTCTGTATCCGTCTGTCTGTTGTTGTGTAAGCAGCTGCATGGGTTTCTGACTAGCTAAATGAGTGTCTATATGGGTTATGGATTGGTTCTCTGAGTATCTGTATGGGTGCCTCAGTGTTTGTGTGGGTGGGGTGTGTGTGACTCTGTGCATAGATGTGTGAGTGGGTGATTCACTGGGTGCATGGTTTCAAGAGTGCGTCTGTGATGGACTGTATGGGTGGGTGAGTGTGTGTATGAGTGTGTTAGTGATTGAATGTATATCTCAGTGGTGCATGTGTGAGTAACTACATATGTGAAAGGCAGTATATATGTGTGTTGGAGTATATAAATGGCTATAAGTGAGAGTGTGTGATTGTGAGAGTGGCTATATGGATGAGTGTGTGCTTGCATCAGTGATTGCATAGGAGCGTAAGAATGTGCTAGTATTTTTATGAGTAAGTGAGCTGGTGTGTATAACTGTATAGGTGAGTAAATTGGAGTGTGATTAATTATTTGCATGACTGACTAGGTGTGTGAGTACCTCTATGGATGAGTTGCGTTGTGTGAGTGTTTATATAAGTGTATGAGTGCATATGATAGTCCTGTACTGAGTGACTGTAAGTATGAGTGACTGTACGGGTGAGTGAGTAGATGTGTGTGTGTAGACCTAAGAATCAGTGAGTGGGTATGTACTTATTGTTATTGGAGTGTGTATGGTTTTGAGAATGGCAGTCTGTAATTTAGAGTGGGTGTATCAAAACTTATATTTGGGTGTGAGAAGATGCATTAAATTCTCACATGGATGATGTCATCAGTGATGTCATTTGAGATGTCATCAGTGATGTCATCAGTGATGTCACTGACCATGTCATGAGTGATGTAATATGTGACGTCATCAGCAGTGCATTGTGGGGCGCGAGTTATAGTTACCTGAACTAACTATAACGGGGGAATTTCACGGGTTTTGTACGAGTGCAATGTCCAACTAACTATAACTGTCCCTAAAACCTTATGGTTTTTTCAGTGAATTTCTAAGGTTTTTAAATGCTAATTTCTAACTATAACGTGCCTGAAACCTATGGTTTTTTCAGTGAATTTCAAAGGTTTTTTAAATGCTAATTCCTAACTATAACGTGTCTGAAACCTATGGTTTTTTCAGTGAATTTCAAAGGTTTTTTAAATGCTAATTCCTAACTATAACGTGTCTAAAACCTATGGTTTTTTCAGTGAATTTCAAAGGTTTTGTAAATGACAATTTTTAAATGTATTAATTGTTATATTTATTTTTTTGATACTGATTTACAACATTTTTTTAAACTATTTATTTTTAGATATTTTATTTTTTAAATTACATTGTAATTACATTATACATTACATTACAAAATATACTTTCTCAGAATGAATTACTTTAGTTTAAATACTTTGCAAACAGGCAATAGACTTTTAAGTACAGTAGTTACAGTTGTTGCAATGGGCAACACAATTTCAAAAACAATGCAACATTGAGCTCAATGTGAATTTCTAGTTAAATGCAATTAGTTACTTTATGGATTACTTTTCTAACCACAGGACTGGATCCTAGATTCAGTCCTGGGACATCTCCTGTAAACAGTTGAGTAAAAGCGTTTTGGTTACAGTAGTGATTTTTAAGGAATATTATTGTATTTTAAAAGTTGACAGAAACTTTTTCATATAGAATCACCAATGTTATCCTATGGGAGGAAATTCACTTAGCAGGTAAGTAGTGTTATCGTTACTTTTTCTTACTCAGAGGTGGATCCTGGAACCAGCACTGGTGCATCTCCTGTAAACAGTTGAAAGAATGCGTTTAAGTCACACAGGCGATTTTTAAGGAATATTTGTAGTTTGTGAAAATCGACACTTTGAAACTTTTCTGCTGAAAACCAGACAATGGATTCCTATGGAAGGAAATATAAGTTACTGGTAAGTACGGTTAGAATTACTTTTCAGGGTCAGTGCTGGGCTAAAAGATGCAGCACTGGGTTCTCTCCTGATAACAGGTGAGTAAATTGGAATTCGTACTTCGGTTGATTTTAGAGGAATATTATAAAGTTCCAAAACTCCACACTTAGAAGAATTTCCAAGTGAAACCAGTCAATGTTAGCCTATGGAAGGAAATTCAAGTTACTGGTAAGTACGGTTAAAATTACTTTTCAGGACCAGTACTGGGCTGAAGGATGCAGCACTGAGGTCTCTCCTGATAACAGGTGAGTAAATCGGAATTCCTATTTCGGCTGATTTTAGAGGAATATTTGTATGTTTCAAAAATCAACACTTAGAAACATTTTCAGCAAAAAGCAGGCAATGATATCCTATGGAAGGAAATTCAAGTTACTGGTAAGTACGGTTAAAATTACTTTTCAGGATCAGTACTGGGCTGAAAGATGCAGCACTGAGGTCTCTCCTGATAACAGATGAGTAAATCGGAATTCGTATTTCGGCTGATTTTAGAGGAATATTATAAAGTTACAAAACTCCACACTTAGAAGAATTTCCAAGTGAAACCAGTCAATGATATCCGATGGAAGGAAATTCAAGTTACTGGTAAGTACGGTTAAAATTACTTTTCAGGATCAGTACTGGGCTGAAAGATGCAGCACTGAGGTCTCTCCTGATAACAGGTGAGTAAATCGGAATTCGTAGTTCGGCTGATTTTAGAGGAATATTTGTATGTTTCAAAAATCGACACTTAGAAGAATTTCTAAGTGAAACCAGTCAATGTTAGCCTATGGAAGGAAATTCAAGTTACTGGTAAGTACGGTTAAAATTACTTTTCAGGACCAGTACTGGGCTGAAAGATGCAGCACTGAGGTCTCTCCTGATAACAGGTGAGTAAATCGGAATTCGTATTTCGGCTGATTTTAGAGGAATATTTACACAATGGTGAAGGGAGGGGCGGGGCCTGAGGTGACATCTGTGCAAACGCGCCCCGTGGCGCGTTTTAAGTTGGGGGATTAAGTCCCCTTGAATCATGAGGGTCCCTGGGGCCAACTAGCCCACCAGGAACCTCCAGTATGCGCCAGGGGCTGCGTTGCAGAGACGTGTACAGAGGCCACACCCCTTTACACCTCTCTGCAACGCAGCTCTGTGGCGCTTTCTGGACGTACCTGTTGGGCTAGTTGGCCCCCAGGGACCCTCAGGATTGAAGGGGATTTAATTCCTCATCTTAAAACGCGCCACGGGGCCTGTTTGCACACATGTCACCTGAAGCCCCGCCCCTCCCTTCACCACTGTGCAAACGCGCCCGGTGGTGCGTTTTAAGTTGGGGGATTAAGTCCCCTTGAATCCTGAGGGTCCCTGGAGTCCAACTAGCCCACCATGTACTTCCAAAAGCGCCACAGAGCTGCGTTGCAGAGAGGTGTAAAAGGGGCGTGGCCTCTGTACACCTCTCTGCAACGCAGCCCCCTGGCACATACTGGAGGTTCCTGGTGGGCTAGTTGGCCCCCAGGGACCCCCAGTATTCAAGGGGAATTACTTCCCCTTCTTAAAATGCGCCAGGGGGCGCGTTTGCAGACTGCTGCAGGGAGGGGGTGGGGCCTCCGGCACGATGCCGGTCTTTTTTTTTTTTTTAATTGGGAGGGGGCTGCGTGGCCCCCTTCCCTCAGCCACTTTTTGCCCCGGGGACCCCATCCCCCGGGGCCTGAGGAGTTTTTTTTTTAAATAAATAAAAAAACGGGAAGGGGGCCGCGTGGCCCCCTTCCCTGGGCCTGTATTGGCCCCGGGGACCCCATCCCCCAGGGCAAGCCCTCTTTTTTTTTATTAAAAATTTGGAGGGGGACTGCGTGGCCCCCCTCCTCAGGCCATTTAAGGCCCCGGGGACCCCATCCCCGGGGCCGGCCTTTAAATATTTTTTTTATTTTTTTAGGGAGGGGGCTGCGTGGCCCCCTCCCTGGCCACCTATGGCCCCGGGGACCCTATCCCCGGGGCCTGGCCTCTGTTGGGGACTGTGGGGGTCCCCAAACCCCCACAGTCCCGCCGGCTCCCCGTGTCCTACGGGAGCCGGCATTGCTTTTCCACATGGGGAGCAGCTAAGATGCTGCTCCCCATGTGGAAAGCAATTTGCTTTGGATATTGGAAGCGAGAGCAGGTTTCCTGCTCTCGCTCCAATATCCAAAGCAAGTTTGCAATGACAGGACGGGAGCCGCGAGGCTCCCGTCCTGTCATTGCAAACAGCAGTGTCCCGGGGTAGGCACCCCGGGACACTGCAGGAGCCGGCCCTGGGGGTGGCGGTCCCCAGGGCCATCAAGGGCTCCAGGAGGGGGCCGCGCGGCCCCCTCCCATCCAGTGCACAGCCCCGGGGAGGTGGCGGTCTCGGGCGTGTGGGGGGCTGGAGCCCCCCACACAGGTCAACATTTTTTTTAAAAAGAAGCCCCGGGGGTGGCGGTCCTCGGGGCTGCGGGAGGGCCAAGAGCCCTCCCGCACCATTATGTTTTTAAAGCCCCGGGGGTGGCGGTCCTCGGGCTTGGGGCCTTAGAGGCCCCCACATTAAATCTAAACCCCCACCATGCCCCCGGGACTTGGCCCACCCGGGGGCAAATTAACAACAGCGCGGGAGACCGCGCTTCGATTTTTTCTCGGCGGGATCCGCGCACCCTGAGCGCATCCCGCCGCTTTTTTTTTAAATGCTTTTTCTGCCCAGGGGGTCCTTGTGGGACCCCCTGAGCAGACCTAGGGGTCAGGGTGTTTCTACCCTGCCCCCTTTGTGCGTTTTGCGTACTTGTTTCCTCTGGGGGTTTTTTCTAATCGGCAGGATCCACGCACCCTGAGCGCATCCTGCCGATTTAAAAAAAATAAAAAAATGCTTTTTTCTGCCCAGGGGGTCCTTGTGGGACCCACTGAGCAGGCCTAGGGGGTCAGGGTGTTTCTACCCTGCCCCCTTTGTGCGTTTTGCGCACTTGTTTTTGTCCCTCGGTTCTACCGAGGGACAAAATGGCTGCCAACACTTCCTGGTTTGGAGTGTTGACAGCCAGCTGACAGCCAATTAGCATGCAGCTCGTGATCGGGACGGTGCGTGCAGGGTGCGCTGAGGGTACGCGGATCCGATGCGGCCATAGATATATATGTGATTTTACTTGTGAATTTCTCAGGAACTACTGAACGGATTTACACCATTTTAGCAAAAGGCACCAGTCTGAACCAAGGGCTACCTCTTTGCCAAATTTGGTGTAACTCCGTTCAGCAGTTCGGGCTGTAGCTGCGACTAAAGGTTCCTATGGAAAAATGAATGGGGAAAACGCGTTTTGGGACCCCCCTTTTTTCTCGGCCCCCGCTTGACGTATCACCCCGAGACTTTCAGGGTAGGAGCGGAGCGCCCCAACAAGTTGGAAGCTTTTGCGAAGATTCGTTAACCGGCGCCAACGTTATTTCAAATAGAATGTCGCGGATTTCCTATGGATAATAGGTCCTAACTATAACTATCTACTGGCGACCGCCAGTAGATAATATATATATATATATATATATATATATCTTCATTCGAAATTAAACACTGCACTCCAAAAATCGTATAGTTAGAAAAAGCTTTTAATAAAGCATAATTACCGCCACCATTACCACCACCACACCAAACGTTTCGACCAAGAGATGGTCTTTGTCACGGTTACGTGAGTCCTTTGTCGATTTCACCCTTTATAGTGTCAATTCATGTTCCCAGTTTTAGTGCATTCTGGGACTTGTATTTTTAAAAAGTCACATTTTGAAGAATTGTTTGATATTATACACTAATCCATATGTTCATCTTGGCACTCTAACAATATTTCCAAATGTTATGTTGCCCTTAGTAGGATTTAGCGAGTGTTTAACTTTTTCAGCTCTGTTCCTCCTCAATTTGAATAAACTTTATTCGCACTTTTGTTGTGTGCATCGGAGTGTCATCTATTTTCATTTGTTTTAGGTTCAGTGCCTGTTTTCCAAGATAACTCGCTTGTTTCTTGTTGTTGGGTGTAGTACCCTATTGTTGAGATGCCAATTCAGTTTTTAGAACAATTATAGGTGCACGTGTAATTCTTCATCTCCGTTAAGCCTAAAAGGAGTCTTGGTTTTGAACTTAATGATTAGGCGCGATTCCAGTCTTCTTAGTTTAAGAGTACGATTGCCTCCTCTTTCGTGGATTGGGATAGTTGCAATTCCAAAATATCGTATGTTTTCCCAATTTGTTTTATGTTGTGTGTGGAGATGTTTTGATATCGCATAGTTCATATCTTTGTTGTGAATAGCTCTGAGATGTTCCAGTATTCGCTTGCGAAGAGGACAGATGGTGCTACCAATGTAGCATAATCCGCAGGTGCATTCAATCATGTAAGCAACGTATGTTGTTTCACAGGTGATTCTTTCAGTTATCATGAATGTCTTTCCTTTGAAGTCCTGAATGCTGGTCATAGATTTGCCAATTTTGCAAGCTTTACATTTGTTACAATGAACAAATCCTTTTGTTTTTCTGTTAACCATGTTTTCGGTTTCTGTGATACGAAATGGCTATTCACAAGTTTATCTTTTAAGGATGCAACTTTGCGATACGTTATATTGGGTCTGGAACCAATTGTCTCTCCTATGTCGGGATCTTGTATTAAAACATTCCAATATTTTTGTAGGATCTGTTTAATTTTGAAACTCTCTTTACTATAGGTTAAAATTAACCTTGTTGTATCTTCTGTTTGATTTTTAACTTTTGTGATAAGAGTTTCAGCTCGTGGGATTGCTTTTGCCCGCTTTAGACCTTCTTTGACGTCTCTTAGTTTATATCCTCTCTTCATGAATCGTTTTTCACTTTCTCTGAAGTTTTTTTCAGCCATATCATTTGTAGAACAGTTTCTCCTCATTCTGATAAACTCCCCATATGGGATACTTTTCATTATGTTTGCCGGATGAAAGCTTTTGCCATGGAGTATACTGTTTGTTGCTGTGGGTTTGCGATAGACTTTGGTTTGTATCTGATTTTCCTCTATGTATACTTGAACATCCAGATATTGAATTGTTTTGGAACTGATGTTATAGGTGAATTTCAAACCTATGTCATCAGTTCCAAAACAGATCCTACAAAAATATTGGAATGTTTTAATACAAGATCCCGACATAGGAGAGACAATTGGTTCCAGACCCAATATAACGTCTCGCAAAGTTGCATCCTTAAAAGATAAACTTGTGAATAGCCATTTCGTATCACAGAAACCGAAAACATGGTTAACAGAAAAACAAAAAGGATTTGTTCATTGTAACAAATATAAAGCTTGCAAAATTGGCAAATCTATGACCAGCATTCAGGACTTCAAAGGAAAGACATTCATGATAACTGAAAGAATCACCTGTGAAACAACATACGTTGCTTACATGATTGAATGCACCTGCGGATTACGCTACATTGGTAGCACCATCTGTCCTCTTCGCAGCGAATACTGGAACATCTCAGAGCTATTCACAACAAAGATATGAACTATGCGATATCAAAACATCTCCACACACAACATAAAACAAATTGGGAAAACATACGATATTTTGGAATTGCAACTATCCCAATCCACGAAAGAGGAGGCAATCGTACTCTTAAACTAAGAAGACTGGAATCGCGCCTAATCATTAAGTTCAAAACCAAGACTCCTTTTGGGCTTAACGGAGATGAAGAATTACACGTGCACCTATAATTGTTCTAAAAACTGAATTGGCATCTCAACAATAGGGTACTACACCCAACAACAAGAAACAAGCGAGTTATCTTGGAAAACAGGCACTGAACCTAAAACAAATGAAAATAGATGACACTCCGATGCACACATCATAGCAAACTACAGTGTCCCGGGGGTAGGCACCCCGGCACACTGCAGGAGCCGGCCCTGGGGGTGGTGGTCCCCAGGGCCATCAAGGGCTCCAGGAGGGGGCCGCGCGGCCCCCTCCCTCCATTGGCAAAGCCCCGGGAGGTGGTGGTCCTCGGGGCTCGGGGGTCCGTAACGTACCCCCATATTGAAATATTTAGTGCCCCGGGGAGGTGGCGGTCCCGGGCGTGTGGGGGCTGGAGCCCCCACACAGGTCATAATATTTTTTTAAAAAAGAAGCCCCGGGGGTGCGGTCCCCGGGGCTGCGGGAGGGCCCAGAGCCCTCCCGCACCATTATTTTTTTAAAGCCCCGGGGGGGTGGTGGTCCCCGGGGCTTGGGGGGGCCTGAGAGGACCCCCACACATACCGCGCTTCGATTTTTTCGGCTGGATCCGCGCACCTAGCGCGTTTTTGCCTAGGGGGTCAGGGTGTTTCTACCCTGCCCCCTTTTTGCGTTTTGCGTGATTGTTTTACTGCTTTCTTGTGCCTCGGTTCTACTGAGGAACAAGATGGCTGCCAACACTTCCTGGTTTGGAGTGTTGACAGCCAATTAGCATACAGCTCTTGATCGGGAGGGTGCGCGGATCCTCCGTGCCCATAGATATATATGTGTTTTTACTTTTGATTTTCTCTGCAACTACTGAACGGATTTACACCATTTAACAAAAAGGGTTCTTTCTGAACCAAGAACTACCTCTTTGCCAAATTTGGTGTAATTCCGTTCAGCAGTTCGGGCTGTAGCCGTGTCTAAAGTTTCCTATGGAAAATTGCATGGGGAAAACACGTTTTGGGACCCCCCTTTTTTCTCGGCCCCCGCTTGACGAATCACCCCGAAACTTTCAAAATAGGAGCGGACCGGAGCGGGCCATAAGTTTTGAGAATTTCGCGAAGATTCGTCAACCGGCGCCAAAGGTATTGGAAATAGAATGTTGCGAATTTCCTATGGAAAATAGGTCCTAACTATAACTATCTACTGGCGACCGCCAGTAGATAATATATATATATATAGTGGATCCACACACATTTATGTGTGTTTTTTTTAAGTAGTGCCTGCTACCAGAGACCAGCAGTTTGGGATCACTGTAGATAATATGTTTTACTCTAGTCCTGTTCTATGACACGCATGGTACAACCTTCAGAACAATGACAAGTTGAGATGGTCACACCCAGATTTCAATATGTGACTTTTAACTTCTGCACATATTTTCACACCATGAACATTAATCCTCTGTTTGATCTTAATGGGCAAGTATATCAGCTAATTAAATAGCACAGTGGATTATAGTCTGTGCCCTAGAGATGTGCATGTATCCAGCCGTTCTCGGCTTCTAACACTGGTAACATAACTTTGAAGGTTGATCTGTTTATTGCAAAGTACTGTCTGCTGTCTATTTTATGAACCCTAGGAAAAGAGCTTGACATGTTCATGTTTTTTTTAAGAAAACTAGGTGTAATCTGCATGAAAGATCCAAGCCTGGTTAGACACCTCACTGGATTATGCACCTTCCGCAAGACATTCATGTAATATGCTTGGCATATGTTTGAATGCATACACGACTAGCCAATTTTTTATTCTTCTTAAGGCAATAAACTGAGTACCACTGAGTTTAGTAGTAATTAACACCTCTTAAGCACTATTTCATACATCAGGTTCTAAAGGCACACTACTTAAATATCATTTCTTTTGTTTTTCGCATCATGCATGTAGTTATTATTAGTGTTATTTGTTTAATTCATCACTAGTAATCAGATTATTTACCCTGCCTATCCTGAAAACAGGTGATGGCACATCTTTCAGCATTTACTACTATCTCTTTTTGTTCTATACACACATTTTGCTCTGCTTGCCTCTTCAAAGAGATTGAGCAAGTATATAATTTTCACACCTCAGCTTGTTTCTCTGTCATCTTCTGATTTGAGGCAGACTAAATATGAGAGGATGTGATTGAATCCGACCATGCACACTAATGCACACAAAACCTTTGCCTACCTTTTAATTTTTCTGTGAAATAATTTCATACATGCTTTATTTCCCACTTAAAATAACACAACTTATATTATGCGAAATACTTCTTTATTATGAAAACATTTTTAGCATTGATCTAGACATTCCAATATATTAAATAGATTAATTAAAATAGATATTTTTTAAAATAAAATAGCATATTCTCCTACCACTGCATTATTCATTCATACTCATTCATCCACATACTAAAACATATTTTTCATCAATGAATTGTCCATAAAACTAAACTTTTGTGTTAGAAATTGGGTTCCTGGATGACTGGGGTATAAGCCCTGGTCAACCAGTAACCACAATCCTAGTCAGGATAAGGCACAAGCACACCCTAAGTTAACCTGTGCTCACCCTCTGGTAGCTTGGCACAAAGCAGTAAGGGTGAATTTAGAGGCAATGTTTAAAGTATTTGTGCAACACTTCAAACAGTAAAACGGTGAAATCACCACACAAAAAGAATCCACACCAGGTTAGAACAATAGAGCTTGATTTTATAAAACAAACAAGGCCAAAACGACAAAAATCCAATAAATAGAACCAGAGTTATGAATCTTTAAAGAATAAACTGTAAATTAGTGCTTACAAGCATAAAGCACTAACGGAGGATATCTGGTCATGCTGAACCAGGTCAAATCAAAATGTTCAGGCCAACCGTGATGGAGCACGGGTCGGGTACAACCCCAGATTAGTCCTGCTGAAGTTTTACCTTCTCAAGTTTTGTGGCAAGAGTCCCGTTCTTGGGGAAGAAGTTCACCGGAAGCAAGCAGAGGATTGCTGGTGATGGTCGGTGGGGCACAAGAAGCCGACCGGGCATCGTGGATGGACGGGCTTGAGCCTCTCGGATGCAAGCGGCGGTACTTGCTGTACAAAGAGACTTGGCAAAGACAAGGGTCTCTGTGGCCCACAGCATTGGCCCTGTAGTGTAGCTCCTATTTCCCTTATAGGCTCTGCGCACTGGAATAATATATCCTATAGGTTTGACATAGGACTAAGGTCGGTATGTCCCTATCGAGTATATTAAACTTAATTACTTGTGCCAGCTAGCTCAGAGGCCACTAGAAACTTCTTGACGACAAGAAGGGAGTAGTTTCTGGCAGCCGCAAAACATGACCACTGTGTTTCCCTTACAGAATCAGGACGTGTCCCAGAGTCGTAGAAACAATAGATAACTATTTCACTCAGCTCAGTCGTGCATGTCTAGTTACTCTCAAAGTTACACAGAAATAACAGACGGGCGTTTCAATAAAAGATTTATTGAGCAGTCTTGTTTCTGTTGTAAGTTAGATGTGCTGTTACGATCACAAGACAGTATGCGAGATAAATAATGTACAGAGTGAGCAGTAGAAATAAATAATACTGCGTTAGCATTATCTTTTCAGCATATATGCATTTACATAAAATGACACAGCCTAAAAATGCGAGTACTCATACGATGCGTTTCTAGCCTAGTTCTACCCCAGTGTACCTAACCTGTCCTAGGTGTAGGGAGAAGTAGAAGTAGGTGATGTAGTCCTGACCAGAGTATACTAAGAGTATGTTACGCCTAGTATGCCAAGAGTCTAGTATGCCAAGAGTCCCTCTAGGTTCTAGTCTGCTCCATACCTGAAGAATGAGAGAGGTAGGAATCTCTTTCCTAGACTCGAACTCCAACACCCCGCAAGGGAAGTTAGATCACTGGAAGCTGGACTCTCTGCGTGCAGGAATGACAGCGTCTTCTCAGTGCGTCCGGCCGGGAATCGGGCTCCTCTGAAGTCGAGGTCTCCTCTGATTTACAGGGGTTTGGGAAGGTATATTTATACCTGAAAATGTTAGCATTGACGTGAGTTGGGCAGCGAAAGACGTCATAAATGAACCCCTAAGGAATAATGGTTCATGCATAATATATGAGTCCTTGAAGAAATCAATAGTCCTGGGCAAGGGAAACTCCCGCAGCCTAAGGGTCTGTTTTTTGAATGAACTCGTTGTGAGGCTAGGGTGGACGGATGTCGGAATCCATGCCTGTATTTGGAGTGCATGGTTTATGCCTAAATAAGGTCTGGGATTTTATGCCTATATAAGGGCAAGGCGAATTGTGCCTATATAAGGACATGAGTCTGGAAAGCCCGTTTATGGACACCCTAGGAAATATACAACACCCACTCCTCTTTCGTGTGTACGATAATACTAAAATGCTAAACATATAAAATGCTAAACAATTAAAATGGAGTACTGCATATAAAAACATATCCTAAAAGCATTAAAAGACATATTAAAAATGCAAAGGTTTCTGTATATCATTAAGCAATGCTTTTCATTTTCCAGCATAAAGTTCGGAATAAATGCAATCGGAATGAAATATAAAAGCAATATTTACATATGACGAAAATGATCGATAAGTTTGTTCAAAATCAAAGTCATTGCCTGTCATGAAAATTAAATGAACTGTTCTAGACACACAAGATGACTAAGTGTCCCTGGAAGTACTGCCAAGTCTGTATTATAAGGCTAGTTCTACTTTAAGCAGATTGAAGTGCCATTTTCGTTCGAAAAATGGGACAAAAAGTTCTAATTTGGTAGAGTTCCAAGTCTTTGAAAAATGAAGGCCAAATTGTTACTGCATCTCTGGAACACAGTATGCTGAATCAGAGTCAGTTTACGGGTCTGGTGTAAACATGAGATCATCTATTTCAATAGACAAAACATCATCCACAGTCGTTGGTGTAAGTTGGAACACCTCGTGTAAGAGATTGACCGCACAAAGATGTGAAGCATCGCTCTCAGCATAGGTCACCGCAGCAATGTTCGCGTCCGTTGTTACCTGTGTGCCTGGAGTTGTCTCTCGTACCTCAGCAGCAGCCGGAAGCGTCTGTGAGATCTCAATGAATGCTGACATCAGGATTGGTAGCCTCTGGGGACAACACAGAGCATGGGCCGTTATCGGGACCAGCAAAGTATCGACGTCCTTTGGCGTGGCTGATGGATATGTTAGACAAGCGTCCAACACGCATTCTTCACCGCATAGCAGGCATCGTAGAACAGGTAAGATGCAATCTTGCCAGATTGGTCTGAATGACAGGAACCAAGTTGTATTAAGGTCCCGTAGACGAGTCATGCCCAATAGCTGTACTATTCGCTCACGGCACTTTCTTTCAAGGAGAGCCTTCTCCATTTCGCTCGGAGTGATGTCTGCGAATAGGCTGGCCATAGCGCAATAGCAGAAAGATGAATAAAATTCCGGCAACAAGTGCGAGAATTAATGGTATGCCACCAAACACCGAATGTGCAAAGTTGGGGATGATTCCAAGTATAGCCTGGAAAGGTGCTAACAGACCGGAGCAAATGCTCTTAAATACATGTACAATTCCGGTCGTATCTGACATGTTAAAGATACGTGATACCATTTCTACGAAATGTATAGGGCAGTTTGTACGTATTAAAGTCTGTATCTCAGCCGAAGTCCTTGCTACTTGTAGATCATAGGTTTCTTTGGCCGAGGTCAAAGGCACTGTTTGCTGTAAAAGCATGGCTTTCATTCTGCTCAAAGTATCAAA
The DNA here is from genome assembly GCA_963921515.1 of Calotriton arnoldi. Taxonomy (NCBI): domain Eukaryota; kingdom Metazoa; phylum Chordata; class Amphibia; order Caudata; family Salamandridae; genus Calotriton; species Calotriton arnoldi. The sequence goes on along the minus strand of CAWUFW010024372.1, from coordinate 2,517 downwards.
TCTTATAAAAGAGAAGTTCAGCGAAGGCCATAAAGGCGACTCCCTGACTGTGTCTATTGGGGGAAACAATACTTGCATACAGCAAGTGACCCTGGAGTTGACCGTTACCAGATATGGGATGCCTGGCAACATTCCACAGCAACTCTGATCATTCAACATGAGGTAACTCCCGTTAGAAAGTTGTCCAAACGCTGGATTAATCACAGCAGCTGGTGTACCCCGCTGATGGCAAGACAAATTTGCCACAGAACCATTACAAGCCCGTGTAAAGAAATGTCCTGACACATAAGTGAACCGGTCAGTGCATGTTTACAGTTTTTACCGCTAAGAAACACTTCACGATCCCCACTCCAACATCTATGTGTGTACGGTAAATCCCAAGATGTCTTAATGTATTCCTTACCCAACCTTTCATATTTGCCTGCTTGCATTTGTCTGAGGCAATACTGAAACTGAAAAGTAGTCACAGGTAATGTTATTTTGCCATGAATAACCCATTCTGTAGCTGGTTTTTCTGCCACTGTGAATGGTAATTTCTCCAGTTTTTCAATGCTTAGCACTGTTTCTTTTGCATTTGTCGCCCTAAGTGGGAAGGGTATGCCCAGACATGGATCCCGTGCTCACTACACCACTGGATTCAAGCTAGCCTGGCTGAAGAAGGGTGATGCCCTGAAACCGGTCCCAGGATGCTTGTTTCCGGTCCAGGGAGGACCTGGCTTGGCAATTCGGGCTGGTCTGTTCCCACAAGGAACAGGGTCAAGACTGATTTGCATATGGCTGGGTCCAAACTGGGGTGGTGTGGTGAGCAAAAGAATGATGGATTTAACCCAGATCCTTGTGACTGGGGGTGAATGTTTGCATTGTCCAGCATTCCGTCCATCAATTGTTTCTTTTGCATTTGTCGCCCTAAGTGGGAAGGGTATGCCCAGACGTAGGTCCCGTGCTCACTACACCACTGGATTCAAGCTAGCCTGGCTGAAGAAGGGTGATGCCCTGAAACCGGTCCCAGGATGCTTGTTTCCGGTCCAGGGAGGACCTGGCTTGGCAATTCGGGCTGGACTGTTCCCACAAGGAACAGGGTCAAGACTGATTTGCATATGGCTGGGTCCAAACTGGGGTGGTGTGGTGAGCAAAAGAATGATGGATTTAACCCAGATCCTTGTGACTGGGGGTGAATGTTTGCATTGTCCAGCATTCCGTCCATCAATTGTTTCTTTTGCATTTGTCGCCCTAAGTGGGAAGGGTATGCCCAGACGTGGGTCCCGTGCTCACTACACCACTGGATTCAAGCTAGCCTGGCTGAAGAAGGGTGATGCCCTGAAACCGGTCCCAGGATGCTTGTTTCCGGTCCAGGGAGGACCTGGCTTGGCAATTCGGGCTGGACTGTTCCCACAAGGAACAGGGTCAAGACTGATTTGCATATGGCTGGGTCCAAACTGGGGTGGTGTGGTGAGCAAAAGAATGATGGATTTAACCCAGATCCTTGTGACTGGGGGTGAATGTTTGCATTGTCCAGCATTCCGTCCATCAATTGTTTCTTTTGCATTTGTCGCCCTAAGTGGGAAGGGTATGCCCAGACGTGGGTCCCGTGCTCACTACACCACTGGATTCAAGCTAGCCTGGCTGAAGAAGGGTGATGCCCTGAAACCGGTCCCAGGATGCTTGTTTCCGGTCCAGGGAGGACCTGGCTTGGCAATTCGGGCTGGACTGTTCCCACAAGGAACAGGGTCAAGACTGATTTGCATATGGCTGGGTCCAAACTGGGGTGGTGTGGTGAGCAAAAGAATGATGGATTTAACCCAGATCCTTGTGACTGGGGGTGAATGTTTGCATTGTCCAGCATTCCGTCCATCAATTGTTTCTTTTGCATTTGTCGCCCTAAGTGGGAAGGGTATGCCCAGACGTGGGTCCCGTGCTCACTACACCACTGGATTCAAGCTAGCCTGGCTGAAGAAGGGTGATGCCCTGAAACCGGTCCCAGGATGCTTGTTTCCGGTCCAGGGAGGACCTGGCTTGGCAATTCGGGCTGGACTGTTCCCACAAGGAACAGGGTCAAGACTGATTTGCATATGGCTGGGTCCAAACTGGGGTGGTGTGGTGAGCAAAAGAATGATGGATTTAACCCAGATCCTTGTGACTGGGGGTGAATGTTTGCATTGTCCAGCATTCCGTCCATCAATTGTTTCTTTTGCATTTGTCGCCCTAAGTGGGAAGGGTATGCCCAGACGTGGGTCCCGTGCTCACTACACCACTGGATTCAAGCTAGCCTGGCTGAAGAAGGGTGATGCCCTGAAACCGGTCCCAGGATGCTTGTTTCCGGTCCAGGGAGGACCTGGCTTGGCAATTCGGGCTGGACTGTTCCCACAAGGAACAGGGTCAAGACTGATTTGCATATGGCTGGGTCCAAACTGGGGTGGTGTGGTGAGCAAAAGAATGATGGATTTAACCCAGATCCTTGTGACTGGGGGTGAATGTTTGCATTGTCCAGCATTCCGTCCATCAATTGTTTCTTTTGCA
>CAWUFW010024371.1:0-61445 GCA_963921515.1 Calotriton arnoldi | reverse complement strand
CTACACAGAGCTCACAGCAACCTCGGAGCGTGCACATTGCAGACTGCACACACAGCCGGAGCACGCCACCACAACGCACCGCTGCGAAATGGCAACCGCAACACACCTACCCAACTACGCCGGACAGCTCAAGCTGTACAAAACCAACCTGTTACATATATTGGGATGCGATCTCCTGTCCCTGCTGAACGTAAGTTACCGACTGACTTACCGCATCACATTGTTCAGCTGCGTCATGCCCGTCTTCTACTGTCGGAGGTGTCCCTACCAGCATCCCGTGGAGATATGCCTCTCCAACCCGGCATGTCTAAAGGCGGACCTGCTACCACTACTCCTCCCTCTGGACGCACACGACAGGGCCTGCTCTGCCTATGGGGGCATGGCGTATGTGGCCAACATCGCACCCGCACTGAAATGGGACCACTGTGCCTCCACACGACGGATCATCGAGAACAGCTACATCGAATGTCACCCAGCATGCCCCATCATGGTCCTCCAAGGGACAACTTACGAACAACACCTTGACAGCCACCATCCGCTACATTGGCTGGCAAACATGTACACCACCAATGACATGGAAGCCCTGCTGGACGGCATCGCATACCTGACAACCTGTAAATTCGTCGGACCACAACGCAGGTTCCCCGATTGACCTATGATGTCCAACCCCGCACCCATGCTTAGCTTCCGCACGGACTGGCCAGTCACCACCACAACAGCCATACCAAACGACCGGCAACTGTAACCACACCATCAACGACATCGCCATGACATCGGATATGACCGGGACATGCACACTGTTCCCCATCACATCCAGGAACACCGCATGCATCGTGGGAGGCAGTGGCATGGGGTCTGTGTATCGCACCCACATGGACGGAACTGCACGAACAACCAGGACACGACATGGATCCAGCGCCCATGGACACACACACCGCTCAGTGGACATGAATAGGTCGCCTGGAGTCTGTGGGTGCTGCACCCCTCCCACCCCCGCCCCGGGAATCCCATACCAGGACCTTTGCATGGACGACAAGTGCATACAACAACAACACGACCCCAGTGACTGTGACATGTCCAGTAACCACCACAGTGCAACAACAAGTGGCACGCCGCTGCATGCACGCAAGCACATGCCCTGATGTCATCTCACATGCACGCGTGCATGAGGAACAACCGCAGCAAACCTGTCACATGGAACTGAGATGGACTGTGCCCATGATGCCAAGCGGTCTGGTAGGCTACATGTATACCGTCTGTGTCAAAGTCCGCAGCTCCGCAGCTATACGTAAATGTACATTAGCACAGCCTTGGCCAAGCAGATGTAACTCTGAAGCCCACATCCCACATGCAACAGCCAATCACATGTAACCCCACACCCTATCCCATTTGCAATCATGCTCAGTATATCCTCAACATGTATTCCGCTGCCAGTAGTGTCCACTATACTGCATCACAGAGGACAGAAGACTCAATATAATGTTTGAAACCAAAACTGTCTCCGCTGACTCATTTCACAAGTACGAATGAGAGAGGATGAGAGTATGTGAAGTACACGGCAGTCGTGACATGACCATGTAGTCCACTGGTATTGGATGTCAACGCAAATGAGTAGCACAACTGTGGAAGACACACATGTGTCGTGTGAAGTCGTATGGACGCAGTGCTCAGGTGGGTGGGTGTGACGGGTAGATGCGCACATGCCAAGTTGGAGCACGCCGTGTTGGGAGGGGTCATGAACAGTACACCACCGCTTCCCTGGGCATTGTGAGAGGACACCTGTCGGGGGGGAGTGAACACGTGTGTGCACAGCAGCCGGGCACACGTACAAAGCGGTACCAGGCGCACCTCAGCCCACCCTCTGTGGACAAGCTGGATCCTGTTGTGCGCCCGCCATGCCCCTTGACAAGGCACACACAGCCCCAGTCGACCAGGTGTAACCCCAACATAGTCAATCCGCACAGGCGATACAGGGCACGGGATGGCAGTGGAGCATGCTGTGTGAGAGGTCTCCTCGCGCTCCTCCTGGTCATATCACGCAGGCAATAGAACCTCAACGTCTAGCATGGCACAAGTCAGATGGAAGTGTAGGGGGACGCACCACAGCACGAGCAGCACTGACGTCACGGGAGGTGGCTCGCACCATCCCATCCATTGCCCATCATACCAACCACGCCACATGCCATTGCGACTAAGTGCAAGCGCGTGCGCCACCACCCCCGAGCCCTCCCCAGAGAGGCCAAAGAGTGAATGTGTGGGCCATCAGTCACAGACGGACGCGGCCTGGCCGCAAGGGCAGCCACAGCCACTGGGTGTCGCAGGTGGCGGATCCGGAAGGCGAAGACTGTGATGCATAGTCCATGCAGGCCGGGTCTCCATTTGGGGCACCACGCAGGTGGACGGCGTCCCGCAACACATCATACCCTGAGACAGCCCACTCGTGCAACTGGACCCACACATACACTCCTTGCCCTCTCTGGTGCGAGCTTGGGGCTGCCTGTGCAAGCGCTAGCCTCGCAGGTGCACATGCATATTGGGGGAGCGAGGGGAGGACATGAGGGCTGGGGCGAAGATGACTGTATCACTGTCAGTGAGTACAAGGGATGACCCAGATGTGGAAAGGAAGAGACGTGTCCCGTGTGTACTGCAACTAGTCGCCAATCCAACTATCCCCCCATGTCCGGAATGTAAGCCCGCACCTAGGCCCGCCCATCCGCCACATCGAACATACCACCAGCACGACAACCTTCCCATTCGAAACACTGACTGGGGGTGGCGACCAGTGAACAATCATGTGTAGCCTACCCACGCGTACATGTGGGCCCTCCATGATCCATGTCACCTGCGGCAAAGTCATGACATGCGCAATGAGGGAAGTGAGGAGAGCTGTCCGCCCCACGCACAGAAGGTGCATCAGCTCCACAGACCCAGCAGCGAGTCCAGCAGGGGTCACATGTGCAGGGGCAGCTGTGCCTGGTGTGAAGGCACATGCATATAGACAGCACATCGACCAATGTGTAGTCTGCCCACATCTACAGTCCATCATCATGCGGACATAGGAATTGAACACAGGGCAACACATCTTAGTGGGTGCACCCACCGTGACCAACAATGCGCAATCATCGACGTACCCGCCCTGTGCATGGCCCCCCACCCAACGGAGGCACATCCAGTGCCACCATCCCACACACACAAGCCTTCCACGGAACATGCTGTGTCCAATGGTCAGTACAGAGTCAGCGCCCATCTGGTGGATCCTGAACAGGAGACACATGCACACACATGCCAGCTCCCACTATGTACGTCTGCCACCTGGCACGTGCAATGTAACCTCTCACCTGTGACGTGTGACTGCAAGCACACAGCCGTCTTGGCATGGGGCTGTCAATGTGGACACCTGTCAATGTTTCGGGAGGTGTGATCCGTACAGTGCTGTACATAGGGTGCAGTGCTGACACCTACTACTGTCTCATATCCCCTCGTGCCACAGGTCCCACTTGTTTTGGCCGCTCAGCCTGTGCCCACATCGTCGTCGTCGTGTGCCATACTCATCCAGCCTCGGAAGCAGTTCCATACTCAGCAGACATTCATGTTGCCATGGCGTTGCCGCTTGACGAATATGCAGTCAGTCCCCATCAGCACGCCCCGCAAGTCATTGGGGCCTAGATCCCCATGTGCATGCACATGGCAGTGGTTTGTATCACTAGCCATTGCCATTGTTGGGAGACCTGTGTAAGTGTATTGTGGCCGTGCCGTCCCAGCTTGACAGCTGGGCTGTGGCTCATGTGCTTGCTCAGTCATGTCAGTGATGTGTATGCGAAATTGCTATGTGTTGTGTTGCTTTGACATGTGTCCACTGCCAATTTCCCTAGGCGGAGACCGAACATTGACCGCCCATACCAATTGCTGGCGGACATGGACGATACAGAGGTCATTAGGAAGTTTCGGCTGGACAGGCCAACCCTGCATCGACTGTGTGCCATGTTGGAACCCCATCTCCGTCCCCGCAGGGTGTATCCGACAGCTGTCACCCCCACGGCTAAGGTGATGGCCGCCATGCATTTCTTCGCCACTGGGTCATTCCAGCACACAGTGGGCAGTGGAGGAGGGATGTCCCAGCCCATGTTCAGCAAGGTGCTGAGGGATGTACTGGCAGCCATGATGCTGTACCGAAACAGGTACATCCGCTTCCCCAGGACTCGTGAATTGGCGGCAGTGAAGGGTGCATTCTATGCCCTTGGCAGAATCCCACACGTCATTGGAGCCATTGACTGCACACATGTTGGCCTTGTTCCACCACAGGCCACTGAGCACCTGTACCGCAACAGGAAGCACACGCACTCCCTGAATGTGCAAGTAGTGTGCCTTGCGGACATGGTGATCACCCACGTGTGTGCAAAGTTCCCAGGCTCGGCCCATGACGCACACATAATGCGCAACAGCATCTTGCCACGACTGATGTCCAATCTGCAACAGGATCGTGGCTGTATTGTCGGTGAGTATGTGGAGTGGTGTAGCGTGCTGGTTGTGCGATGCTGTCCCCTGTCCAGTTGGAATAGCAACGGTTCTCTGTGTCCCTCACACCCAGGTGACTCTGCGTACCCGAATGGGGCATGGCTGCTCAGTCCATTGAGGAATCCTCGCACCCCAGCAGACGATCGCTACAATGAGGCACATGGGAGGACCAGACGTGTGGTCGAGCGTACCTTTGGCCTCCTCAAGTCCAGGTTCAGGTGCCTGGACCGCACCGGGGGTGCGCTGGCGTACTCCCCACAGAAGGTGTGCCAGATAGTGGTGGCGTGCTGCATGCTGCACAATCTGGCCATTCGGAAGCAGATCCCCCTCATCGTGGATGACGGAGATCAACCAGGGCCCCAGCCCGCAGACCAGGACAGCTCGAGTGAGGAGGACAGCAGAGAGGAGGAAGCTGGTAATGTGCGGCAGCAGCTCATCGCCCACTACTTCACTTGACGGTGAGTGTCCATGTACGACGGCTGATGTGGCTGTATCTGTGCAGGTGTGTGTGTGCTGTGTCAGGGTGGCCGTTTGTTCACTGCGTGCTGTGTGTCAACGCTCCATGGCCAGGGTTGTATGCCACTGTTGGTGGCTGTGGCATTGTGCCCTATTGCTCTGTGCGATGTGTGTACATTGCTTGTAGTTGTTGACATGTACTGTGTGATGGGTGTGTGACACACTCATTGAATGTGCTCCTGTTCTGTCTCCCACCCCTAGGTCCCTACAGGCCCTCCGGTTCCATTGCCATGCCACGCATCAGGTGCCTTTCCGCCCAAGGTGGCCGTTGTATTCCGTACAAATAAAACACAGGGCACAAACAGCAGTTTGTGTAAGAGGTGCATTTATTTCAAACTGTGACATGTGATTGTGTGTAAGGTGATGACAAAAGTGGTGCGTGCAGTGACAATGAGCTGTCGGTCATGGCTGCGTGATGCTCAGGGTGTACCCACTGGTTCTATGTCCATAGTCCAACACACACATGCCATCCAGATGGCTGTGTGGAGTGGGATCGTAGTCCAAGTCAATGCAGTGGGTGGTCAAGGAAGGCTGGCTGGCTGCCTCACTTGCGTCTGGAGCGTGCGAAGTCCTCCCGGGAGATCTGTTTCCACTTCGGACGGCCCCTTCCACGTTTGCGAGGGGGGTGCCTGCTTGCGACATGCTGGTGGTTGAGGTGTGCTCACTGGCTGTGGACGCAGGGGAACTGGACACTGCTGCTCGACCCTGCGCCCCGGCAGGTGGTGGCGGAGGGGAGCTGCTGTCCCTGGCTGTGACCTCACCGCCACCACCAGCTGGCCCATGAGGTCCACGAGTTGGCCCATACGGGCGTCCATGGACCTCAGCACCCCCAGCACCTCACGCGTGTCTGTAGCTGACCTGGCCCATTGTCCTTGGGCCTCTTCATAGGCCCCAAGGACTCTGGCCATTTGAGGCAGGGCATGGCTCCCAGGGGAGGCTGGCGTTTCCCTGACCCTGCTCCTCCTACCAGTCCTGCTGCCACCGGCCTGCCCACTAGCCACATTGCTCACCACGGTCCTCGCTGTGGCTCCCAGGGTGGATCCAGTCGGCCGGGCCACCACCTGCGCTGGGGCTGGTGCCAGCGAAGACGTGGTGGTGGTGGCGGCGGTGGTGGTCGGTGCGGCGATGGTGGCGGTTGCGGCAGTGGTAGTGGCCGCAATGACCGTGGGTGTGGCCGCAATGACCGTGGGTGTGGCCGCAATGACCGTGGGTGTGGCCGCAACGACAGTGGCAGCAGGGGGCTGGGAATGTTCAGCAGCCCTGGATGATGGGTTGGTGGGTAGGAGGGGTCCTGGGGAGCGGCTGGGCCCTGCCACACCAGATGGGCCTGCTTGGTGGTCCGTGACCGAAGAGGTGGACAGATCCTCCACATCCGTGTGTCCTCGTTGGGGGCTTGTAGGCTGGCTGTGCTGGCTGCTGTCTCCATCCCCAGCATCCAGCAGTTCGTCACCTGTGGAGAGAATGAGATTTGTTATTGTGTTGCACCTGGCGAAGTATGTATTTGTCGTCTGACATTCACAGTTCGTGCAATCTCGTACATGGGTTTCCCGGAGGCGTGTGTGTGGCTGTACCATTTGTAGTTGTGTGTGCTTGGCAATGGGACTGTGTGCTGTGCACATGTGGCATGGGACGGATTGGCCATGCCGATGGGTGTGTTGCTGTGCCCCTACTTATTGTGACTCTGGTGTATGCGGGCTCCTGGCCCATCCTGGGTCTGGTTTGTACTTTGCTTTTGGTGTTCAAATGGGACGCTTAGGAACGCATATGGCAACATGGGGGCCATGCCCCAGATTCGCATTTGGGAGGGAATATGCTTTTGGGGTTCAAATGGAACGCTTAGGAACGCATATGGCAACATGGGGGCCATGCCCCAGATTCGCATTTGGGAGGGAATATGCTTTTGGGGTTCAAATGGAACGCTTAGGAACGCATATGGCAACATGGGGGCCATGCCCCAGATTCGCATTTGGGAGGGAATATGCTTTTGGGGTTCAAATGGAACGCTTAGGAACGCATATGGCAACATGGGGGCCATGCCCCAGATTCGCATTTGGGAGGGAATATGCTTTTGGGGTACATGCTGTGAGCCATGGGTGCCGAACGTGACATGTGTTGTGGCAGCATGACAGTGCATGGTCTGAGGTGTGTGCATGCCTGACATGGCCTGCATATTTGCTGTCTGTTGTGATTACTGGACATGGCATTGGACGCATCGTTATGAGTGAGTGATGGTTGTGTGCCAGCCAACGTATTGCAGTTGTCCCATCTCCTTGGTGTGCGTGCTGCCCTGTGCCATGTGCATCACTGCAGTGCTCGTGGGGGGTGTGGCCCATGTTGTGTGTTGTTGCTCACAGTGTGGCGTGCGCTTCATTGACTTCTGGCACATGGTTGGTCATGGGCATGTATCTTAGCGTGACTGCTGTATGTGTGGCAGCTGTGCGGATGACATGCCTTTCATGAGCCTGGGGCTGACGGATGGGATGGATGGTATGTTGTATGTGCATGGTGTGTCTGTGTGTTTGATGGGTTCAGTGGTGTTCGTGTGCATTTATGTTGTTCCGCTCTGTTGCGTCTAGTGTTGTTTGTCTTACATAGGCGTAGTTGTGGGGTGTGTGGTTGACAGGCAGTAGGGGCTACATGGACAGGACTTCAATGGTGTTTCGGTTGTGTGTGATGAGTTGCACAGTGGCTGCCGTGTGGTACTATATTCAGTGTGGCTTGTGCATGCAGACGTGGCTCCTTGGGTGTTGCTGTGTCTGTGATGGGTCATGTGAGGTGTGAGTCTGTGGTTCATGCCCGTGTGCACATTGTTCACTTGTTCGTGACGGTGGGCGGTGCTGCGTGTTCGTCTGCTACGTGACATGTCCCATGTGTTGGTCGTGTTACGGTCCTCATGCCTCCAGTAATCCAGCCCTGTCCAGTTTCCCACCTGCAGGTTGTTCGGGCGTGCACTGTACTGGATGCCACATGGTTCTAAGCGGGGGTGCTCCATGTTGCAGGTCTGTGGGGGTGGGGGGTGTTGTGGGTCGTGGTGGTGGCTGGACACCCACTGACACCGATTGCTGTGGACCGTGATGTCTACCTTTCGGCTGTCGTTGTGCACTGCGGTGGCTGACACGTGGCTGTGGGGTGTGGGGGATGCTCCTCCTTGCTGTGCTGTGGGACTAGGGGCCTGGTGTGTGTTGTACTTGGGCTGTCCACCCTCCCACCCACTGCACTTTGTGTTCCTGCCACTTACCTGTTACTTGTCGGTTAGTGCAGCTGTGGCGGACACATGGGTGTGGTGGGTGCTCGTTGTGGCGCTTCTGGCATATTTGGGGACCTGTTGGTGGTTACGTGGCTGGCTGAGTGTACACATGTCCCCACGCATCTTACAGTTGTTCTGTTTGGGCTGTGTGTGGTGGTGTCTGTTGCATGTGTGTGTGATGTGTTGTGTATTGTGTGCTGGATATGGGGGTGTTTGTCCCTGGGAGCTGTGGCATGGTGGTAGTGCATGTGAGTACATAGCGGTGTGCTGGTATACATTAGTTTGTACTTACCAGCCTCCACTCCCCCTGCTAATCCGGCGAGGATCTCGGGATGTATGATGACTCGCACCTTCTCCTCCCACGCTTTGAAGGTCTTGAAGAGCGCGGGATTCCCTCCGCCAGTGACGGCTGCCAGCTCTCTGTTCTTGGTCTCCTTCTTCTTGACCAGGCTCTTGACGTCATTCCACCGTTTGTTTATTTCGACTCTGTTCCTGGGCAGGGTCCCGACTGCATTGACCTGGTCTACGATCCGGTTCCACATTCTGTTTCTGGTGGCTAGTGGTGTGTGCTGGACCATGTTCCCATAGATTTGTGGGTGCACCTTGATGATCTCGTCGACCATGACCGTCAGCTCAATGGGCGTGAACTTGGGCATTCTTTGTGGTGCCATGGTGTTTGTGGTGCTGGTGCGGTGTGTGTTGTGTAATGTGCAGGGGGTTTGTGGTGCCGGTGTTTGGTGGTGGTGGTGGTGGTGGTTGTGATGTGTGCGTTTCTGTGGTGTGCTGCTGTCCTTGCTGTGTCACTGTGTCCTCTCCTCTCCTCTCTGGTTTGCAATGTTGCAAGGGGTTGTGGTCTGTGGGAGTGCTGCTTTTGTACTTACCTATGTGGGTTTGTCCTCATGGTCTGTTGTTTTCAGGTGTGTTGTGTCTGGGGTTCTGGCCTTTGTAGTTTTTGTTTGTCCAGGGGGTGTTTTCGGGATGTGTACTGTGCTTGTGTATTTGTGCGTGCCTTGCTGTGTGGACTTGTTGGCCATGTTGTGTGCGATTGTTTTTGTCAGCGGATGGTTTCTGTGCAGGGACGTGGGCGCCATGGCTTCTGCCGTGTCGATTCTCATCGGCGTTGTTTGCGCTGGCGGGCGGTATATTTGTAGTTTTCCCGCGCTCATGGCGGTGCGATCGTAATCTCACGTGCGGTGTGTCGGCCGTGAGGGCGGGCGGTTTTGTGTTGTCGTGCGTGTTTCCGTCCGTGGCGGGCGGTTTGACTCCGACTCGGACGATGGCGGGCGGTATTTTGTGTGATTTTTCCGCCGATGGCGGTTTCGGTTTGTGTAATCGTAATGGCGTGGTCGGTGTTCAGACGGTGTGTGCGGGCGGATTTTTGCCGCTTCCATGCCTGGCGGATTCTTTTACGCCGGGTATCGTAATGGGCCCCTAAAATACATAACACTAATTAAAACATCTTTATTTTAAACAACTATATTTTTGCAAACGATATTAATGACTTCGATATTTTCAAAAACGACATTTCTTACCTCCAAGTCGATATTCTTGACCACGATATTCTTGCTGTCAATATTTCTGCATCACGATATTTCCAACTCAATATTTGTGTATGTCGACATTTCAAACTCGATATTCTGTCTGTGCACCACACGAAACGAGCTGCACAGGAGGTTGGGCAGCTTTGAAAGCTACTGCACCATAAAAGATCTCCTTATTAACATGCAAAAGACAAACATAATGCTGCTGGGATTATCTCCATTGCTGATAAAACCGCCAAGATTTGCTGGCATGGTACTTGTAATTGCTAAGGTCTATGACTACTTGGGGATCTCTTTTAACAACAAGTTGTCCTGGAGTGCCCATGTTGACAAGGCATCTAGCACCTTACAGTGGTCTTCCAATGCAATCCTGAGGCTCAAGACCAAGATCAGATGCCATTCATTGAGTGCTGTTCTCCATGTATACCAGCAAAAAGCAGTGGCAGCAGCAATTTATGGTGCAGAATAAATAGGGTATAACAACCGCAAACAGCTTCAAAAAATGGACAATGCTTTCTTGAGATCGCTGCTACATCTGAGCCCTAGCACACCGCTTCTTCCCCTGTATCTGAAAATGGCCCTGGTCCCTATTTCTGAGCTCATAGCACTAGCCCTGGTCTTGAATTGGTTAAGCTTAAACTGCAATTCCTAAGGAGAGTCCTATCTGAGAGCAATGCTTGAAGTGTCCCCTGTAGGGAAAATCCATCATAATCCCTGAACATGGGCGTAAAGGAGGCCTCCGCAGCTCCCGCATGTGGGGGGCAGGGTTTCTGGTTTTGGAGGGGGCCCCCTCGCCCTCTAAGCCAGTCCATTGCATGTCTTGCAGAATGTGTGTAATGGCATGGAATAAGCAATAGTTAAACACTCTAGAAAGCCACTCTGCTTTTACGAGCAGGCCCCTGCAGCGTATGAGGGGCCCAACCGTTCAGGGGGCTCCCATTGAGCCCAAGACCAATGTGAGATCTGGTTGACGCAGGGGCCCTCATCACATTCTGCAGGGGGGCCCCATCATTTTGCACTATGACACTATCCCTGGGCAAGCTACATGAGAAATTGCCTCCAAAACCTTGGCCTCGAGAATCTTTGGCTAGAGCCAGCCCACATTACTAGTACAACTACTGCCATGGTCAAAGAAACATTTCTGCATACTAAACTCAAGGCTTGTATTGGCACAGCATGCTCGTCCATCTTGACTTGCAATTATTTGCACACAAAGCACACTATGGGCATGAAACAATATCAGAATGACATTAGCCCCGATGCACGTTACACTTTATACATAAAATTCTGCCTAGGCACCTTGCCCATTAAAATGTATACTGCCAAATTCTTTAACAGCTGCATTAACTCTGAATGCTGTGATTGCAAAATGGGTGGCAAGGAGTCAGTAATACATTTTATGCTATTTTGTACCAAGACTAAGCATTTATGTTCTAAATGGCTTATCCCACTGTTTAAACAATTTTCAATCTCATCTTGCACAGAAGCATTAGCACTTTGCGCCAGATCAGAATTATGAACCATCTACAAGCTTGTATCCAGTTATATTATGGGAGCTTGGTCTATCACAAGAAGGGAGCAGAGAGCCCTTACTACGGTTTCTGATCAATCGTAGTCTTATTCAATTGGGACTGTTTTATTATTATTGGGTTTTAATTGCTATATCTTGTGTAACTAGAAAGTTTACTGTTATTTAAATGTTATTTTTTAAGTATCTTATGGCATAAACATGCTAATAAAAACTGATGATGCATGGGAGTATTAATTTTCTATTACTGCTTTTGGGGTATATTTGGATACAAAAAATAATTCAGAATATTAAAACATTTGTGCAAGACACCACAGATTTCAAACTTCAACATGGTATATCTGTACTGAATCGGATCACTGATAGAATATCGGAAACAAAAACATACTGTGGGCAGAATATTGTTTTAAAAATATCGAGGACCAAAATATCGAAAATATCGAGAAGGTAAGTGCAAAAAGGTATAGATTTACTATTCTTTACTCCACACTTTGAAGATATATATATATATATATTCACTGAAAAAACCATAGGTTTTACAGACGTTATAGTTAGAAATTAGCATTTAAAAAACCTTTGAAATTCACTGAAAAAACCATAGGTTTCAGGGACGTTATAGTTAGTTGGACATTTCACTCATACAAAACCATAGAAATTCCACCGTTATAGTTAGTTCAGCTAACTATAACTCGCGCCCCCGCAATGCACTGCTGATGACGTCACATATTACATCATTCATGACATGGTCAGTGACATCACTGATGACATCTCAAATGACATCACTGATGACATCACAGATGACATCATCCACGTGAAAATCTGATGCACCTCCTCACACCTGAATATAACCTTTGATACACCCACTCTAAAATACAGACTACCAATTTCGAAAAAATAGACATATCAATACCAGTTACTAAATACGCACTGACTGGTTCCTAGGTCTACACACACATCCACTCATTCACCCATACAGTCACTCATACATCTAGTGACACATCAATACAACACTATCATATGCACTCATACACCTATACAGACACTCACACACTGCCACATATCCAGAGTTACTCACACAGCTAGTCAGTCATGCAAAGAATCAATCATACTTCCATTTACTAACCTATACAGTTATACAGACACCAGCTCACTTATTCATACAGATACTAACACATAATTACTCTGTTATAGAATCACTGATACAAATACACACTCATCCATGCAGCAACTCTCACAATTACTGACTCTCACATATAGTTATTTATATTCACCATCACTCACATATACTGCCTTTTACATATGTAGTTAATTGCACATGTACCACTGAAACATCCATTCACTCACCAACACACCCATACACACACTCACCCACCCATACAGCTGTTTCCACATGCACTCTTGAAGCCATACGCCCAGTGAACCAACCACTCACACATCTATGCACAGAGTCACACACCTCCCACCCACACACACATACACACTCAGGCAGCCATACAAATACTCAGGCAAGCAATCAATAAGTCATATAGACACTCATGCAGCTACTCACCAACCCATGCAGCAGCTTACACAACAACAGACAGACTGATACAGACTTTCACACAGTTTAGTCACTAACCTATGCATTCAGTAAGACACATTTAATCACTCACTTATACAGTCAGTCATGTACCTAGTAAATCCTCCATACAGACACTTATACAACCACTCATTCTTCAATACAGCTTGGCATATATATAAAACAAATTTAAATTTTACAGAAACACACAGTCACTGGATGATGTCATCAGTGATGTCGTCAGTGATGTCATTTGAGATGTCATCAGTGATGTCATCAGTGATGTCACTGACCATGTCATGAATGATGTAATATGTGACATCATCAGCAGTGCATTGCGGGGGCGCGAGTTATAGTTAGCTGAACTAACTGTAACGGTGGAATTTCTATGGTTTTGTATGAGTGAAATGTCCAACTAACTATAACGTCCCTGAAACCTATGGTTTTTTCAGTGAATTTCAATGTTTTTTTAAATGCTAATTTCTAACTATAACGTCTGTAAAACCTATGGTTTTTTCAGTGAATTTCAATGGTTTTTTAAATGCTAATTTCTAACTATAACGTCCCTGAAACCTATGGTTTTTTCAGTGAATTTCAAAGGCTTTTTAAATGCTAATTTCTAACTACAATGTCCCTAAAACCTATATTGTTTTTAACTAAATTTAAAAAAGACGTGCATACTTTTTGTAGTGAAAAACTAACTGTAACAGTAGTCTGTTATAAGTTATAATTTAACAATGTTTAAAAGTTAATTAGCACTAATTAACATATAAGTGTGGAAAAAGTGTGACAGAGCAGCTATGATACCTGACTTCGAACAACAGCGTTCACAGTTCGATTCCCGGCTCCAGCGGCACGTTACCCACCACTATGTCACTATGGGCAACACCTTGCTTAATCTTTCCGACGCCCCCGAGCGCCGGCACACCTTTCCAGGGTTAGCTGTACGCTTTACAAATGCTCGCATTTTTTAAATTTAAAACCATAGTGATGAGAAATATTATCACGTTTTTTTTTCTTCTATTCTGATAGATCTTTTTTTTTATGTCTTCTATTTAGAATTACGGCAATTAATAAATGTATTTACTCATGAGAATGGAAATGACACGGTTTTCCGGGTAACAGTTTTTAAGCTCTCCAACGTATGTACATATTAAGGACCTTATACGTGTTAGGTTCGAAATCGAAACTTTTTCCGCTTCACATTTTGTAACTTTTCCCAACACGTGCACAAGTGAAACAGTTAAAACGTGAGCACGTGTCAACTGTAAAACGTGACATCTAAATGGGCGGAGCCGCATCTTCCTTCCATAGACTACTGAATAACCAAAAAGTATATACACCACACCCGTTGATAGATTAGTTTCGTTTTTTGCGAGTTATTTACGCGTCTCCATTCAGTGATGCAGGTGCTCTTTTCTACAGTCGGATTCTTCTTTTGCGGCCACAAAACATAATCCTGAGTTGTAAGTTGTTTGATTATGCAATACTAGATATTTATAATAAGTAGCTATTTGTCAATCTTTAAACAGTTGTATTTAGAAAAAAGTGTTATTGGTTGTTTTTGCCATTTATATGTAACGTCAGCAGCTTGTTTTCAGAAACAGACAGAATACAGCAAACATTGTTCCTGTTCTGGCTCCTTTGAGCTCATATAGTGTGACTTTGTATATTATAATATTGACACTGTACTTGACCTCAGAAGTGTTGGTGACCCGTCGGCGCGAAGACTAAAGATTTATATGTAACGTCAGCAGCTTCTAGTTTGTAGTCTATTTCCCCCTTGACATCATATAGTGTGAGTATGTATATTATAATAACCACACATTATGATCTCAGAGGAGTTTGTGACCCGTTGGCGCGAAGACTAAAAGTTTATATGTAACGTCAGCAGCTTCTGGTTTTTAGTCTATTTCTCCCTTGAGATCATATAGTGTGAGTACGTATATTGTAATATGAACATTTATACTGACCTCAGTGGAGTTTAAGACCTGTCGACGCGAAGACTAAAGATTTATATTTAACGTCAGCACCTTCTCGTTCTTACTCTGTTTCTTTCTTGGGATCATATACTGTGAATATGTATATTATAATATTAACAGTCATTGTGATCTCAGAGCACTTTATGACCCGTTGGCGCAAAGATGAAAGATTTCAAAGTCCCGGAGAAAAGAAGCTCTCAAAATACTCATCGCTGGAAAGTATTTCGTTATTGATCTTGTTTTGTATTGATGACTTCATTTTCATTTTCCTTTTTGTGTGCCATCAGTGACACTGTGTATATTGTAAGAGTGTGATATTTCCACACAACAGGAATTGGAGATTTCTCACCGCCAGGAGTAAACCATCTGAAATACAGTTTACTGACCTTTATAACTTACTTGATCAGATATTTTTACAGTGACAATATTTTTTGAAATTGCAGTTTAAAAAAAAATCGTTTCCATAGATACTTTCTTTGTGAATACCTTTGATAAACCCTACATTTCTGAATGTTTTTTTACTATTTCTATTTTTGTCTGTTGCGGTTCCTATTCACCTTCTCCCTATAGAATATATATGACCAGTAGTGTATATTATTATACTACTATCCTATATATTCTTAAAGGAGTACGTGATCTAAGCACTACGACCGAACTTTCCCGAATTCTACAATAATAAAAATTATAAAAAATGATAAAGCGTACATTTCTATGTAATATAAAGTGATTTGTGTTTAACTGTTTTTTACTTGTTATTGTTCTTGTGACCTGAGATGATGTAGTGCAGGAGTGTTTCTTGTAGCACTTCTTTTCTACTTTATCTAAAAGTAACTCATGCCCTCTTATATTATCAAGAATATGGGGCAACACTTTTACAAACTATAGCAGAAAAAAAGGGAGGGTGTGCCCACGCTTAAGGGATATTTTATGAATTGCGTTTTTATTTGTCACCCCTTTGATATATACAGCTTCAGTTTCGGAACAAAGTATATTTGTGATTGCTTAATAAAAACTATTTCAAACCTAGACTGAAATTTTTGCTGCGCATCCACAGCTCCCCGTTAGAAAAGTAAACACCACATTGTAACTAAACAGTGCTCCTGGGAAGTATCCCACCCGCAAACTTAATAAAAAGAAGACCGCAACACACTTTGTTATTTTCCCGCCGTGATTTGTACACCCCACGCCAATTATATAAATGGCCCTTAAAATATATAAAAACTATTTTTACCTTCACAATCCCTCTCCACCACCTTGTGACCACTGTACAGAGTTAATAGTGTTCCTACCCTCCCCGCTACTACTTTCTTTTCCCGTACTCCATTGAAGTGCGTCACAAAATGGTTCACAACAGTGAACCGTTCCCAGCCAATAATGAACAAACTTGTACTAGGAACAGTTTAGCCAATAAAATGTCCATGGTGTTCGGCAGAGGGGAGGGAATAGCTGCCAACACTTCTACTTTCAATGGTTTACAGCCAATGAACATTAAGCTTGGGAAGGTCCTGCTTGGAACACGTTACCCAATCAGATGTCCCTGATGCTCCGCGGAGGGGAGGGAATGGCTGGCAACACTTCTACTTTCAATGGTTTACAGCCAATGAACATTAAGCTTGGGAACGTCGTGCTTGGAACACGTCAACCAATAACATGTGCCTGCTACTCCGCGGACGGGGAGGAAATGGCTGGCAACACTTGTACTTTCAATGGTTCGCAGCCAATGAACATTAAGCTTGGGAAGGTCCTGCTTGGAACACGTCAGCCAATCAGATGTCCCTGCTACTCCGCGGACGGAGAGGAAATGGCTGGCAACACTTCTACTTTCAATGGTTCGCAGCCAATAAACATTGAGCTCATTGTTGGAACACCTCAGCCAATTAAACGTTAATGTTGTTCCAGACACACCAACAGAACACGCCCTCCCACATAATATTAATTTTCGTGTAAGAAAGTGACACTGTCCGTGATAAAAGTGAACACCGCATTATAAGTAAACATGACTGCGCATTATATTAAAGGAAGGCTGCAATACGGCGCATTGTTATTTTCCAGACGGGATTTCCAGAGCCTACGCAACCTTGCCGCAATACCGCGCACCGTTGTTCTGCGGACGTGATTTCCACGTCTGCGGACGTGATTTCCACGGCCTACGCAACATTCAAACTCCCTGCCTCTGCACCGTACAGCCTGCTTAAACTAAGACCACAGTGTTCCTACTATACCCTCTTATACAATTTTTCTCTTTTGTTTCGCCCTACGCCTTTCAACTCAGTCACAAAATGGCTGCCAACACTTCCTAGTTTGAACAGTTCGCAACCAATGAGCCGCACGCTCGTGCTCGTAACGCCTCAGCCAATCAAATGTCAGAATTCTCAAATATCGATATCTGTAAATGTTGATATTTCTCTAAAACTACTGAACGGACTTACCCCATTTAAACAAAAGCGTGCTTTCTGCACCAAGACCTTTCTCCCTGCCAAATTTGGCGTAATTCCGTTCAGCAGTTTGACCTGTAGCCTTGTCTAAAGTTTCCTATGGAAATTGCATGGAGAAAACACATTTTGGGACCCCCCTTTTTTCTCAGCCCCCCCTTCACGAATCACCCCCAAACTTTCAGGATAGGAGCTCACTTGAAAAGAGGAACTTTTTGGAAAATTTCGTAAAGATTCGTCAAACGACGCCAAAGTTATAAGCACATCAAAAAATGCTTTTCCTATGGAAACGTGGTCCTAACTATAACTATCTACTGGCGACCGCCAGTAGATAATATATATATATATATATATATGAAACCAGGATCCCAATGCACGACCGCCGTGGGCCAAACAAGGGCACAGACACCAGTTGGAGATGAAATAAATCCGTTTATTGCTTAACAAGTCAGGATGACGCGTTTCGACCACAAGCCTGTGGTCTTGATCACATGGCGCGCTAAGGAAATGTGCAGAGTATTTATAGTGACTGTAAGTGACTTTACTATGTTCATTGTGACATGGCAAATCCGAGGCCCTTTAACACAAGCAGTAAAATCTACTAGTCATCAGCTGATGACTAGGGGTAATGACCAACATAATGTGGTGGCAAACAAAGACATCAGACTCTTCTGCTATAAAACATGGTTCATGACATTGCAGTCTGTAACTCCATTCCTGCGCGGTGTGCTTATGAGGTAAGGTGTGTTATGGCTGGGAGGAGTACTAAGCCATTGTGTCGTGGCTCATACTAACAATCTGTAAGCAACCTTGATATCCTAACATCTGTATGCAAAAAGCAGTTTCAAATATAGAATGTGATGACTCTGTTGCATGTGAAATAGACTCAAACATGGCAGTGCTTCAAGTCTAACTGTCTTGATGCCTGAACCAATCACCTGTAAGAGTGAGCGCGCTTGTGGAGTCCTGTAATGATGTACGCTAAGTGCGGGTACTCGAGAATGGGCCAAGGTGTCATGTTGGACCTATGTTCCATGTCGTGGTCTGGCAATGGTGTCTGTGCGTCACTGTGAGGCCTCAAAATGCGGAATAAAAACGGTGTTTCTCAGTGTAAACAAGTCACCGAAGTGAAAAAATTAGAAAAAAGTGAAGTGGGGAAGGGAAAGCTGTGATAGTGTCGTGTTATGTGCTCCAGAGAACCCTGGGCTCGCTCTGTGTTCAGCCAAAACTAGAGCAGTGGATACAAACCATGTCTAGAAGTGTAAGATCATGTGGTGCAGTGGGTTAAAATACTGGACAACCAACTGAGAGTCAGCCGACTTTCGGAAGTCAAATGGGCGAAAATTTCTGAAAGCAACTGGAGTGACTCCTTTAAAGGAAGTGGTAAAGATCCTCACTAAGATTTAGTCCTGTCGGTGCCTTGGTGTTGAGTTCAATAATATATTTGGACTCCAGTTGTCTTAACAATTTATCTCTATTACCCCCACGTTTGAGTGGTGGGATGCAGTCAACTACACAATAGGAAGGGGTGGGAGCACACTGCTGACCTCCCAGCACAGTTCGCCCCTTAGCATTCTGGTAAATGCAGTTTGTAGTGCATGCTTACTTGGTATTTTGCTGGAGTGTTCCACCAACGTTGGTGCAGATTAGTGCTGTCATCTCTAGACACATGTGTTTCTGGATTTTATCCAACATCAGTAGAGATCAACAACGATTTTCTTCTGGGGTTGCTGAGCAGGCTGCCACAATTCTTACAGGTCTCAGTACCTCTCACAGGCGCACAGGTGCATCTCCACTAGCTCGTCAGCTCAATGGCTCAAGGGAGCCTTTTTAAACAGGAAGGGGTGGGAGCACACTGCTGACCTCCCAGCACAGTTCGCCCCTTAGCATTCTGGTAAATGCAGTTTGTAGTGCATGCTTACTTGGTATTTTGCTGGAGTGTTCCACCAAAGTTGGTGCAGATTAGTGCTGTCATCTCTAGACACATGTGTTTCTGGATTTTATCCGTCATCAGTAGAGATCAAAAACGATTTTCTTCTGGGGTTGCTGAGCAGGCTGCCACAATTCTTACAGGTCTCAGTACCTCTCACAGGCGCACAGGTGCATCTCCACTAGCTTGTCAGCTCAATGGCTCAAGGGAGCCTTTTTAAACAGGAAGGGGTGGGAGCACACTGCTGACCTCCCAGCACAGTTCGCCCCTTAGCATTCTGGTAAATGCAGTAGTAGTGCATGCTTACTTGGTATTTTGCTGGAGTGTTCCACCAAAGTTGGTGCAGATTAGTGCTGTCATCTCTAGACACATGTGTTTCTGGATTTTATCCGTCATCAGTAGAGATCAAAAACGATTGTCTTCTGGGGTTGCTGAGCAGGCTGCCACAATTCTTACAGGTCTCAGTACTTCTCACAGGCGCACAGGTGCATCTCCACTAGCTCGTCAGCTCAATGGCTCAAGGGAGCCGTGAGTCATTGAGCTGACGAGCTCGTGGAAGAAGCACCCGCGCGCCAGTGAGAGGTACTTGACCTGATGTAATGTTTGGCAGCCCACCCAGCAAACCCCAAATTTGAAGCCTGTAATCTCTACTGATGACGGTTAAAGAACCAGAAACACGTGTCTAGAGATCAGCACTATCTGCGCCAACTCTGGCGAAATACTTGGAATACTATAGCGAAGCAAGCAACAAGAGACTACATTTACCAGAATGCCAGGGGCGAACCTTGCTGGGGGGTGAAGCAGTGTGCTCCCACCCCTGTTCCTGTTTAAAAGTACTCCTGTGAGTCATTGAGCTGACGAGCTCGTGAAAGAAGCACCCGCGCGCCAGTGAGAGGTACTTGACCTGATGTAATGTTTGGCAGCCCACTCAGCAAACCCCAAATTTGAAGCCTGTAATCTCTACTGATGACGGTTAAAGAACCAGAAACACGTGTCTAGAGATCAGCACTATCTGCGCCAACTCTGGCTAAATACTTGGAATACTATAGCGAAGCAAGCAACAAGAGACTACATTTACCAGAATGCCAGGGGCGAACCTTGCTGGGGGGTGAAGCGGTGTGCTCCCACCCCTGTTCCTGTTTAAAAGTACTCCCGTGAGTCATTGAGCTGACGAGCTCGTGGAAGAAGCACCCGCGCGCCAGTGAGAGGTACTTGACCTGATGTAATGTTTGGCAACCCACTCAGCAAACCCCAAATTTGAAGCCTGTAATCTCTACTGATGACGGTTAAAGAACCAGAAACACGTGTCTAGAGATCAGCACTCTCTGCGCCAACTCTGGTGAAATACTTGGAATACTATAGCGAAGCCAGCAACAAGAGACTACATTTACCAGAATGCCAGGGGCGAACCTTGCTGGGGGGTGAAGCGGTGTGCTCCCACCCCTGTTCCTGTTTAAAAGTACTCCTGTGAGTCATTGAGCTGACGAGCTTGTGGAAGAAGCACCCGCGCGCCAGTGAGAGGTACTTGACCTGATGTAATGTTTGGCAGCCCACTCAGCAAACCCCAAATTTGAAGCCTGTAATCTCTACTGATGACGGTTAAAGAACCAGAAACACGTGTCTAGAGATCAGCACTATCTGCGCCAACTCTGGCGAAATACTTGGAATACTATAGCGAAGCAAGCAACAAGAGACTACATTTACCAGAATGCCAGGGGCGAACCTTGCTGGGGGGTGAAGCGGTGTGCTCCCACCCCTGTTCCTGTTCAACTACACAATATTTCAAGTGATCCAGGTTGTTGTGATGTGTTGCTTTGAAGTGTCTGGCAACTGGGTATGCCGGGTCACTGTTAACAATAGCCCTGATATGTTGCAGATTGCGAAGGTGCACTTGGAGCTTAGTGCTCCCCACGTATCTGAGCCCACAACTACAGGTGAGAATGTAGACTGCGTATTCTGTTCTACAGGTGAGTTTTTGTTGGATCACTATCGGTTTGTTCCTGAACTCTGCCGTGATTTGGGTGGTGTTAACTCCAAACGTGCATGCCCTACAGCTACTGCATTTAAAAAACCCTTTGACCCCTGATAGCCAGTTCTTGGTGATGGTTATTTCGGGGCTATTTCTGACTACAGCATCATGCATGGAGACAGCTCTCCTGTAGGTGATCTCCGGCCTGGGGGCCACCATTGGTCCTAGTGTGGAGTCAGTTTTGATAATGCCCCAGTGTTTATTAAAAATGGATTTTAATACCCGTGCCTCGGTGTTGTGGGTGATGATAAGGTGCGTGGTTACCTTGCTGTCCGTGGTCAGCTCTGGGGCAGTGTCAATACTGTTGCTGGTGTCAGTGTGTGTGCCTAGTAGGAGATGTTCTCTGGGAAATGAGTTGGCTTTGGTGGTCGCTGCTGTGATCATGTTATCTGAGTAGCCTCTGGCCCTGAATCTCATGTGAGACTCCAATTGGCATTTGGCCAGGTCTGTGCTGTTGCTGCATATTCTGTGCAGGCGCAGCATTTCCCCGTAAGGAATGCTTGCTATCAGGTGTATATATATCGTCATGGTAAGGGCGGAGCTAGCCGAGCCTGCAAATGGCCGCTCTGTAAGCGAGCTCCCGCGGTCGCTTCACAATCCTGTAAATATCCTGCGCACACAGCCTGTTCTCTGAAATAGAATTGACAGACTCCTATACCTGAAGGTGAAGGCGACGAGGTGCACTGGTTCCCGCGATCCTAACTGCCCCTGAAAAGACTGAAAACAGCCGTCGGATCTGAAACGGTGCGCGGCCTAGGGGTGCGCATGCACGGGGCCCGCGACCCCGGTGCTGGGCTCCTGGACGGTGCAACGATCGGACGGCTACGGTAGCCCTTTCCTTTCCCTGAGAGTGCTGAGCGATAGACGGACTTCACTCCCCGATCCATCCTGCAGCGTGCCCTGGCCTGCACGCCATCCGGAGGGGGTAAGGAAGAGTCTGCTCCTCGCTCCCGATTGAGAGGCAGGAACCACCCAGCGTGAAATCCTGGATCGCCGCATACGATCTCCCTGGGACACATTTGCGGGAGTGTAGAGCTGGAAACCCCCCCGCGACTCGTGGTGCCTGCTACAGCGCATTACCCATAAAGTGATCCTTGACCCGCCGGCGGGCGACACGAGAAGGTCCGAGATTGCTGCCTCCTCCCTGGATGCTTTTACATATATAACTGGCTGTGCACAACCGCGGATCCTCCCAGGAGCGGCAAATACTCTCCTATGCTGGGCAGGTTTGCCAGTGACTGCCACATGGGGTCTGTGGTGTGCGGGCTGAAGTTTCAGGGCGCAGAGCACGAAGGCGACGGAAACTGAGACAGGAATTGCGCAGCTGAAAATCGGCGCCTTTCCCCTTTGTTTTGGGCCTGCTCCTGCGTCAGCGGGCCTTACATTGACGGCGCTGATTGGGACACCTGTAGCTGAAAAAAACTGACTGCACACGTTCTGGACCACGAGGTGCGCTCGTGCCGCGCGCCGCAACGTGGCGATACTGGGGGCGGTAGCGACGGCGCACTGAGATACAGGGCAGGGCCTACTCTCACTTAAAGGTGGTGTAGCTTGTCCGTCACACGATATCTGGCCAGCCCATCACTGTCCTTCACCATTCTTATAAAAGTGCGAAACTGAGTTCACCTGGTCGCTGCTGCAGGGTGTCATTGTCCACGTCGTACCAAGTGGTGAGGGATCCTGGTTCACGAGAAGTTGCGTGCTGACGAATCAATCGATTGCCCACGGCACCGAAACAATGGGGAAGCCTGACAGAAATCAGCCTAAACTCCATTTTGACCAGACGAAAAAAGTGGCAGATGGCAGCGGGACAGACCAGACGCCAGCCCAGATGCCCACGTCGGATGCGGGCTCCGCTGCCGCTGTGGACTTTCAATCCATGTTCACAACGATCCAAGCAACACTGACCAACATTGATGGGAAAATTGACTCGTTGACCTACAGAGTCGATCGTATGTCTGAAAGACTGGATAGGCACACGGAGCGGATCGATATGGCAGAAAGGCGAATCTCAGACGCGGAAGATGCGCAACGTCAAACAGAAACTAAACAGGAAAAGACCGACAAGGTGCTCACAGCCTTACTGGCGAGATCTGAAGATTTAGAAGTGAGATCCCACCGTAATAACCTGCGCATTTTGGGAATAGCGGAATCGACAAACACGGGCAATATGGAGCGCTACATCGAGACCCTGCTGGTGACACTGTTTGGGAAGGAAACTTTCTCGGAGGTCTTCATCATCGAACGTGCGCACAGATCACTTGCTCCACCACCGCCTCCTGGGGCAAGGCCGCGCCCGATCATAGCTAAGCTATTGAATTACAGAGATCGTGACGCGGCCCTCAGGAAAGCCAGAGAACTGGGAAACCTCACACACAATGGGATGAACATATCCATCTACCCGGATTTCACGCAACAAGTACAGGAAGCACGGAAAAAATGTGTGGCAGTGAAGAAGAAACTACGGGACCAACAAATTCCGTATGCAATGATTTACCCGGCCCGTCTCCGCGTCACAGATGGGGGGGGGAACTGTGGTATTTGCCTACCCCAAAGATGTGCCCAAATTCTTGCAACACAAAAACTCTCAGGCACCATGCAGGAGATCACCCAGAGGGGAACAAGAAGAGCAGAGGAACGCCTCCGATGTTGAATAATGTACGCAGCTACCGACATCTGTAAACCGATGACACACTTTCCGTGGAATAACCGCATCTACGGCTGGCATGGACATAGCTGAGTGCTTACCACAAACTCCTGGTTTGTTTTCCTGTTTTTGCACACATATGTGGGCGAGTTATATACATATGGAGGGCAGTACTGTTAATAATGTGGACACTTGTTTTATGGACATGGCACTGGTTCGTCGCTATACTTAGCAGACTGTGTTGCATATATTGCCTCTTTAAAGTGACCCCCCAGGTGACGGCATTACCAGGGTATCCGGCCGGCGGCTCCCGCCACCCTGTGTGAACCACAACTCATTCTCGTTTTATTGTGGGTTTGTTTGGGGGGTGGGACGGGGGGACTGTTAGAAGTATTCGGGGATGGCTTTGGCGGTTGGGATCTGCTGAAGTGGGTGGGGGTGGGGGGTTGGGGGTGTTCTGAGTTCAGGAATGTTAATGTGATTGCACCGACAAGCCAAGCAAAACTCATGTATACCATAATCTTTGACTGTTGTGACCAAGTACTGAAATCTGCAGATCTAGTATGTCTATCTAAAGATGGGTGAGAAATATACCTGCCTGACGTGGAACGTCAGAGGGCTTAACACCCCCAAAAAAATCAGACAGGTATTTGCCTACTTAGACCGTCACAATATTCAGCTTGCTCTCCTTCAGGAGACGCATTTGACTACAACATCTGAGGCCAAGATTGCTCTTCGATGGGCTGGATACAAATTAGCCTCATCGTATTCCTCATATGCCAGAGGGGGTCCTCATTCTAATTAAGAAGGGCATCTCCTTTACACCTATCAACACACACACGGACAAAGAAGGGCGCTGCGCCATGGTACATGGTAAACTAGGTACCTCCCTGGTCACTCTGATTAACGTATATGGGCCCATAACAGATGAGCCGGAAACCTTTACACGTATTTACACAGTTATGCGAGAGTGGCCTGAGGCGGCTGTTCTTTGGGGGGCTGATCTCAATACTTATTTAGACCCACACTTAGATAAATTGAGTCTGCATGGTCTGCGGATACCCAAGATAGCCCAAAGTATCAATGATGCCATGCTTGAGTTTGGTCTCACCGATGTCTGGAGGCTGCGTAATAGCTTAGCCAGAGAAGGTACACACGCTACGCCTAATTATGGCAGTTGGTCCCGACTGGACTATTGACTTCTTAGTGAAAGGGCAAATGACTGGGTCCTGGATGTCACTATACTCCTGCGCACACTGTCAGATCATAATCCGGTAAGGCTCGCATTTCAGATCGAGGGCAACTGCCATCGCCCCTATACTTGCCGCTTCCGGGCCCAGGCTCTCCTAGACCCCGTCTACAACGACACTATCAGAAAAGCCATAGAACAATATTTTACTATTAACACGGGCACTGTGGAGAGTGCAGCTACATTATGGGAGGCTTTTAAGGTGACCATACGAGGGGTTTGCATCAGTACTACGGCTGGCATTTTAAAAGATATTCGGGGTCAACTTGAGCAGACCGAACATAAACTCACAGCGCTAGAACGCCTATACACAACCGCGCCTTGCCCCAAAACACTCACTCGTATTCACGACCTACTTACTGAATACGACTCATTGGCGGAATCAGAGATCCGCTACAAAGCACGTAGATATACTGCGCGAGCATACGGTGAGGGTGGCCATCCGGGCCGTAACCTTGCCTCTAAAATCAAGACCCAAGAAGACTATCACCACATAACCAAGATTACAGCTTCCCGGGGAGTGGAACACTATGCCCCTATGGCGATACTAGATCAGTTCCGAAGTTTCTACTCAGAGTTATATACATCACGGGGCGCTACAACTGACCAAGACTTGACGGAGTACCTATCAGATATAGCATGCGCTTGGTTGGCAGACAACCATCGGGAATATCTAGACCAACCAATAGACGAAACGGATATAAAAGCCGCGATTCGCACACTGCCCAACCAAAAAGCTCCAGGGCCGGATGGGCTCACAGCCGAGTTTTATAAGGAATATATCGATCTGGTCGCACCTCCCTTACTGGAGATGTACGCGGAGGCACACGAGGCTGGAGTGCTGCCACTGTCCCTTCGCCAGGCACTAATCCACTCTTTTAAAAAAAGACAAGGCCCCAGACGCTTGCGAATCTTATCGACCACTGTCATTAATAAACCTAGATGCCAAAATTTTGGCAAAGATACTAGCTACAAGATTGCAACCCCTTATGCCTAACTTGGTCCTCCCGGACCAATCGGGTTTCATTCCAGAACGATCTACGTCACACAATCTGAGGACTATCTTTGCCATGTTCCATGTCTTGGATCCTGATTTGCCCGCTGCTGCAGTGATGTTGGACGCAGCAAAGGCGTTTGACTCCATAGAATGGAGTTACATGTTCCACATACTTAGACGCATGGGGTTTCCGTTGTTGTTCTTGGGCTGGGTTCGGCTATTATACACAGACACATTCGCATTGATACGCGTCGGGGGCTTAACGTCCAAACCATTTAAGATACACAGAGGCACTCGACAGGGGTGCCCTCTGTCACCCTTATTGTTTGCATTGGCGTTAGAACCGCTAGCATGCATAATCCGGCAGCGACATAGAGCATCGGCACTTAATTTCCTACAACGACCGGTTGGTATTTCACTTTACGCCGATGATATGGTCCTGTTCATAAGAGATCCAACACGACATTTAGCAAAGGTGTTGAGGGAATACATTAGATTCGGGCTATTTTCCGGCTTGCAAATTAATTGGAATAAATCAATAATGATACCCCTCACAGCCAATACGCCACCACCGAGCGTAGAATACCCCTTAGTGTGGACCACGGACCCGGTGAAATATCTGGGCATTTGGGTACACCGAGACCCGGAAGTAGTCATAAGAGAAAACTATGGCAGAACCTGCGCCACCCTAGACCAACACATAGACAGATGGAATCGTCTGCCACTTTCTCTAGCGGATCGCATTGCAGTCATTAAAATGATTATACTCCCACGCTTTCTATATTTATTTAGTAATATTCCGATCAAGCTGACACAACATTTTTTCAAAGGGGTATGATCCTCACTCATCCGCTTAATTTGGGGGGGAAAACAGGCCAGAGTGAGTTGGACCACACTGACACTGGACTACGCCCAAGGGGGTTTCAATGCTCCAGATCTCTTTCTGAATTACTTGTGTGCCCAAGCACAATATGCATACTATTGGTTCCGACCACATGCGTACACGCCGCATGTTGCGGTAGAAGATGGAGATGCCCACCATATCCCCATATCGGGTGTGCTCACACACACGCGTAGAGGCACACCAAAAACAGAAATCAACTCTATAGACACGACTATTGCAGCATGGCAAACTATAGGTAACATTGTTAACAAACTCCCACTATATGCACCAGCAATGCCTATCGCACATCACGCTGCACTCTCTGTAGCACAGGAAGAGGGCTCACTCAGAGCGTTGAGAGAAGTGGGCATGGTCACCATGCAAGATATATTTCCAGATGGACACTTTCTCACAGCGGACGACTTAGCTCAAATTTCCAACTCTTCATTATTGTTCAACTTTACTGTACATAGACTAAGACAAGCGGTTAAGGCCCACTACGACACGTACCTGGCTGAACCCCCCACACTGCGTGCCTTACAGATGCTACTGGTTGCGCCTTCACGGCGTAAACTAGTCACGAAATTGTATAAAGAGATAGAAGGTGACAGAGTCCCCAACCCGGATAAAAGTTTGGCCCGCTGGAATGATAGCTTAAACTCACCATTGTCGGAATCGGACTGGGAGCATATTTGCAGGCTAACTGGAGCCCTTACACCCAACGGCAACCTGCGCATTATTCATTTAAAATATATCCATCAGACTTATCACACTCTTGTTAAATTACATAAATGCGGCCTCAGGGAGACCAGTGCTTGTAAACGTTGCGGTCACCCAGATGCGGACTTTTTACATCTTGCTTGGGAATGTGGTAGAGTGATGTTATTCTGGGAAGCTGTACTGAAACACATACACGAAATGACTGAGACTACGTTACAATGTACTCCGCCAATTTGTTTACTAGGTCATGTACCTCATTTAAAAGGGGCAATTGGTAAATTTGTGCGCATTGCACTGTTGCTAGCCAAGCGCCGAGTAGCTTTACACTGGGAGAGTAACCTGGCTCCAAAACCCGAACACTGGCTGAAGGACATGGTCTACTGTAATGAGAACCTTACACTATATGCAGAAGAACTACCGGTGCCATCCAGACCCAGAGACATATGGGAACCTCTACAACAATATCTGATAAGATTGACTGTTAATGATTCACACACTGATTAATAATGCTTTTAGTTATAATCCTGAATATTTGTTGTCACAACTATACATACTGACATAGACGAGAGGGTGGATATTCCGATGTTTGGGACGAGGTCAATCACAATGTAGTTATATGTTCTGTTGCTATTATACTGCCTTGCACGGCAGTGGAACTGTATACTTTAATTGAAATGTCAATATACAGATTTAAAAAATATATATATATCGTCATGGTACATATATGTTGAGTTATATATAGTAAAACTTTGCTTACCTGTAGAAACTTACCTTCACAATTTTTTTGTGCTCGATATTCTTGACATGATATTTTTCCCACTAGATTTTTGTTTCCGAAATTCTGTCTAAACTCCTACTGAATCCCTTATACTGTTTCCAAAAGATGTAACAGCTTTATACAAGTCAATAAAGCGAAATGCGGAATTTGAAAGTTTAGGACAGAGCTTATTAAGAGCAAGCATCACTGGTACCAAGGAAGCCTTTTTGGTACCGTTAATGTGCATAATCTTGCAATACAACTGCTTAAGATTGAACGATATACTTTATTTACAAATATCGGCACTTCAATGGTGACTCAACACGTCGCCATTCTACGCACTACGAGCAATAACATTTCTTGACTCAAAATCATTGTAATCACCACCTCGAATTCAGTGGCGTAGGAAGGGGGGTGGGTGGGTGCAGGCCGCCCCGGGTGTCATCACTGAGGGGGGTGACAAAATGGCAAAAATATGTGTTTTAAACACATATTTTTGCCATTTTGTCAAGCCGGGGGTGACAAGAACTTTTCCGCACCGGGTACCACCTGACCTTGCTACGCTACTGCTCTAATTGTGTTTAAGGTACATTGACAACATTTTCATTGTGTGGGTTGGACCCAGAGAGATGCTACAACAAAACATACATTTATTAATTAAAATTCATGATCGCAAAATTTTCCTTCAGAGATCACTGAGACTTTAATTCATTAGTAGGATCTCAAAGTGGAATCTCAGCAAGTATCTAGAAAATAACATTATGTATCAAAGGTGCAGAAAGAAACTGCTTATTACACTTTGCAAGTTTTCATTCTCCATCTTTGAAAAGATGTCTTCGCTATTTCCAATCCTTACAAATTAAACCTATATCATCAGACCAACAAGAAAATGTATGGAGCCAAAAGTAGAATCACACCAACAGGCCAAATTAAAAGCCGTATTACAATTTAGAAAATCTATAACGAACATAGAAAACATACCGAGGCTATCACATGATAGGTCAGCTGATCTTTAAAAATATGAGCATCCAGTGTGACAAAAGTACTAATCACATGACAAGCTCAGATGTCGTTCTGACTATTTGAAGAAGAATGGGTAATTGTTTCTTTGGACTGGATAGCAGGGGTTTCTGGTAACTTTTCTTTTGGAGATGCCTGTAATTTGGGAAGTATTGTGCTTAATATATTCTTTTGTTGATAACTGTCTCTCTCTAATTTTTATGTAATTGTAAGTTGTAAATTGTTTGGCTCCTACAGAAGGGTGAATTGGACGAAAGACACTGTATGAAATAAACATTGAGAAACCAGAACATATATGTTTTAAATCAATGTTAAGATTATTTGACGCAACAAAATAGTTTTGATTACCATGTCACTTGCATTTATAAGGCTTTGACTAAAACATGTGTACACTATGGAGTGTCAGTGTATATCTCTAAAATGTGATTTTTGGTCTTTGCAAGTTCCGGAGAATGAGTAAGTGTCATAGCAGTAATTCACGAGTCAATAATGATACAAATTGATAATGAATCAAGTGTGCATACAAAAATGCATTCCATTTGTGTACTACTCTGAAACAGAAAGTATGCACACATTCTTCTCACTTTCCCTCTGTAGGTCTCCAGTCTTCTGTGTCTCTATGAGTCTTATTTAATTTCTGTTGTCTCTGTCACTCAGTCTAAATTTAAACTTGATTTTTTTGTTTACTAAATGTCCTCACGCAGTCACAGTCTATAATGATTGAATTAAGTGACGGATACTGTACATTTTTATCAGGGTTACCTTGTCCTCTGTGAGCACATAAGAGACCGCAGGGTGTGATAGAGGTAGCTTCTTCCCAGTTTTTTTTTCATTTTTGCAGTGGATGATTCGGACAGAACTGTGAACATGTACCCAGGGCTCCCTGCACTCTCTACATCGGCATTGCACCATTAAAATGTCCTCTAACTCAATGGTTCTTAAAGCCAATATTTTGTATTTTTAGCAGAATTCACCACAAGCAAGTTTCTAAAACGGATTTTTAAAGGTAATGAATGCTGTTACAAAAATTAATTCATTGTCTTTATTTCACTTAGTTAAGGCGCTAATTTGTCTTTTAAGATAACAAATAATGGCAATATAGGACACAGCAAAATGTGAATTATCTCTAAGCTCTCAAAACGTAGGACCTAATATTAACTCACTCAATGAGACCTTGGGTTAATAAAAGACTGAGCTGGCAACTGAGAACTGTAAACTGTGATTTTTAAGCACCAATTGGATGATCTATTTTACCAACTTTTCAGTTATTAAAGTGACAGTTAAAAAACTGTCATCTGTTGCACAGTAAGTGCACGTCAGGAGCAGAGATGACTGCCACCTTCCATGCATTGGGAGGTTAGCCCTATTAACTGCGATCCTTACAATGCATATTTTCCCTGCCCAGGTTGACCATATATGGCATAGAAGAATCGGAAAGAGTAAGTAAACAGTGTCCTCTATGCAGACAGAAAAAATTCCCTGTCCATCAGAGCCAGAGTTTTTTTTTGTTTTTTATAAAGAACCCCCAGTATAGGAGAGTTCGTTTCTGCAAAACAAAAAATAATGCAGACCAGTCGCCATGATATGCTGGCAGGTTGTCATTTCGGTTTTGTCGTAAGGTCTTCCATCGCAC
Source organism: Calotriton arnoldi (assembly GCA_963921515.1). Taxonomy (NCBI): domain Eukaryota; kingdom Metazoa; phylum Chordata; class Amphibia; order Caudata; family Salamandridae; genus Calotriton; species Calotriton arnoldi. Next base: position 30,261 of record CAWUFW010024371.1, on the reverse strand, counting down.
TAGGAGTATGGCCAATGGTCTCTTCAGCCGGGAGGGCGGCGAACCACTATACTCAAAATGACCCATAAAGTTACATCTGGCCTATCAAGTTTATACATAAGAGGGCCCCAGAAAACTGAAATAAGGAGAAGACAACAGTAGGGGAAAAAACATATATCAAAAAAGAAAAACAGCCTTCTCCAATTTTTCTATAAGGTATATCTCAAACAATAGTCACTCTCTGGAGACAGACCTTTTCAGAAATTATATAAGATGCTTCAGCGTAGGCCAAAAATGGATGTAGAATTAAAGGCCAAGGGATGAAGGTGATACATTTCCTGGATGAACTTCCAAGCTATACAAAATGTGACTGAGTTTGAGGTCGACGAGGAAAATTATTATGAGATACAACTTGGGGGCCTCAAAGTTCCCACGACACTAAGTCTGTTCTTAAATATCTGGGCCAGTACAGGGAGAAGATAGGTCCAGCAATTATGAGTGCATCGCTCGGAAGTTCATCCAGGAAAGGTGTCACCTTAATCCATCGGCCTTTGATTCTACATCCATTTTTAGCCTACCCGGAAATATCTTGTGTTCTTCATCCTTGACTGTTTCCCTCCATTGGGGAACTTTCTCAGTATATATGCCATTTCTCCTTATCTACAACCCTATCTAAATTGGACTTGGGCTCCTTGAATATATCTGTATTTGTGCTGGATGGCTTTCTCCACCACTATCGTATTACACCCAGCGCCCTTACGAAGGTGTCTCTATCATTCTGAGCCTTTTCTCACTGAAATGAGCATCGGCGCATTCTTTTGACCTTGTTTTATGTTTGTCAGTAATTTTATGCTGATGAAGTTGATATATGTATAAGATGCATATTGAATGATATTAATGTAGATCACTCTGTGACACATACCAGTAGATGAACAGGTGTATATAATGTTAGTTTGGAGTCTGAACAATGTTTTAATGTGTAGGTTGGATGTTTCTCTTGAATGATTGTGCAAAAGTGGTATTTTGTGTGAGTCTGGTGTTCAATATGGATTTCGAAGATAGAGAGCCCGAAATTAAATTATAAAAATAAAGATGTATTAAAAAAAAATCTCTGAAGAGGTCTGTCTCATGAGAATGACTATTGTTTGAGTTATAGACCTTATATAAGAATTGGAGAAGGCTGTTTTTCTTGTCTTGATACATCTGGCCTACCAACCAGTTTTTCCATGGCGGTTTTCTTAAGCTGCATACAAATGATAAAAACGCATTAAGCCAAATGAAGATTAGTGACACTTTGAAGAAAGTGTGTGCGTCAAAACATGGCAATCGGTTCATGGCATGAAGAGCACATTATCCGAATGGGAGAGAAGTATTTTCAGCAAGTGCAAAAAAGAAAAAAAGAAATGGCTCTGAGGTGTAGTGCTTGGTAGGAACACAGGACACTAAGACTATTTCAGTACAAGAAAAGTGTGGGACAGGGTAGGGAGAAGGAGTAAAACTGAAAGATAAGTTTACCCTGTAACAAATACTATGGCAGATTCTTTATGATAATTGAACCCTTGGTACTGACTGACAATTGTAGGGCAGAGGGCTGAACAAGGGAGTCTTGTTAATCTTCTCAAGCCATAGACTGTGGACTCCCATATCCAAGGCTGAAGGGACTTCTAAATGGCAGGAGATGTGTGTGAAAAAAATTCTCATGTTCCCACCCAATGCTTGTTGCTGTATAATTGGTTACAGCCTACTTTGAGTTGGCTAGCATCTAATTTAGAGATTGGTTGGGATCTGTTTCACTTTGGGTAAGATATGGTTTATGATTTTTTTTTTTTAACTCTTGGTGGCAGTGGGTTTGGTTTTACTGAACATTTCATTAGGCTTGAATTTACTGTTGGGTAACGTCTAGGTTAGAGGTGGTTAGGGTCCAGTTCGGTGTTGGTAATGTTAAGTTTAGAGTCAGTGTTTAGGTTAGTCTATAGGTGATTACGACCTGGTCTCATTTGGCCAGAGTCTAGACATATATATAAACTTAAAATAATGCCAGTGGTAGTGGAAGTGAGATCATGCATCCTTTGCCCAAAAATGGCATTACACGATTAAACCACAGCCTGTCAACAGCTGATTAGGAAAAGCAAGGATTGGAGGTCTCTTTGCTTTTTGTTCTTGGTTTAGTCGTCAAGATCTCTAAGAACAGGCATAGCAAGTGCCGTGAAAGGGGTGGCAAAAGAGGAAGACAAGCATAGCACCTGCTTTTTTGCAATTGGCTAACCCGAATTGCCAACCACAAGACTGGAGTAGAGTCCTTTAGGGATTGAATTTAGTCGGCAAAGCTCGAGTTCACTGCTGGTTAGTGTTATTTTAGAGTTTACTAGTGTCTGGTTTACTGTTGTGCAGTGTATAATTGAGAGTTGGTTAGGGTCTAGATCAGTGACACTCAAAGTACGGCCCTCCTCACCTTTACATGCGACCCCCTCATCAACAGCAGCACTGGGCTGCAGTTTCTCAACTCTGCACTAGCTTTGATAAATATGTTAAATAAAGGGGCAATCATTTATTCACAGCTTAAGCTAAGGGAATTAACTAAGGTGTCGTGCACCCGTTAATTTAGGAGCCCCTTCGTTTTTAAAGACATGTTGCAACAAACGTGTAAAAATTTGATAGACTCTTCAAAATTCGAAAATTGTATTTCATTAACATGCAGAAGCGTTTCATCTTAGTACATTAAATTATATCAATGCATTGAGAAATAAACTTTTTTTAAAGTGATAGTTTGAAAACATGAATTTAGAAACATTCATGCTTCTCCTCCACTCTGGCAACAATGCAAATAGTGAACTAAAAGGTAAGTCAGTTGTTATGTTTACCATCTGAGTAGCCAGGGTTCCTATTATACATGGATAAAAGTATAAAACGCAAAGGGAAAAATGTGTACAGTGCGCATCACAGTTCTGTATTTTGACATGTGATAATGAAGAAAAAGAAGGTAAAGTGAAATAAAACCATTGCCTAGTATCACTCAGTTTCATCAAGGGGGTGGGGGTTGGGGAGCCGGAATTGATCCCAGGTTTTCTGGTTTCATAATGTGCAATTCAGCCTTTATATGTACATGCTTTACTTCCCCCTATTCCCACCTTACAGCCCCTCCTACCCCCATCTGCCATCAATGCGGCCCTCGATCACAGGACAGGCCAAACTTTTTGGCCCCCTTGAAAATGTTTGCGAGTACCCATGGACTACATTAAAGTTGACTGGGCTCCACTTTACAGTTGCCATGGGATACGTTCACAGTTAGTTGGAGTCTAGTTCATAGTTAGCTTGGGCCGAGTTTTAGCTAATGTAAAAAGCACGGGTGCTTTAACATAAATTCTGAAATCTTGATAGGGCATCAGGAAAAAAACCAGTTTTTTTGTATTTTTATGAAAAAAAAACAATTGTGAACTGGAGCGTCCAGTTTAGCTGTTTCAGTTTCGTCTTAATTCGTTTAATTTTTGGGTACCATTCGTTGACTTTGAAACGGCGTGGTCACCTCACGCTCTAATGCGCAGTCAATAATACGCATCTGCATTTTTTTTTAAAAAAGGTCAGATGCACCCAATGCTAATTTTTTCTGCTTGAAGCAGTGGAAACTTTTAAACTGATCTACGGCATCAATGAAATTCAGTTCCTCTTCGAACAGTTTTGAAAAAACAAACAATCCTATTAAGATAATCGTAACAAAAATATGACTGTGATCTTGATGTAGGTTAAGTGTATTTTGCCTGGGTGATTTATGGGCACTATTTACAATCAGTCTAAAAAAAGTGATCTTGGTATTTCATGACATCATATAAATTCTTTCCTCCCCAGGCAGCCAGCCAGGAACATTTCGAATGGCCTCTGTTGGCTCTTCCTTTGCCTGCGCAGGCCATGTGCAAATTCCCAGCACAGAATGGTCTGTCAGATTTGTTAGTGGAAGAATGCACTAGTTGCTTTTGTTTAACAGCAACATTCAAACGAAGCTGCATGCAACAAACCCACAGAATCTCCCGGCAAACACAATGGCCACCTACTACACACTGAAATGACAGCGCTTAGGTCTTCACCAAAAAATGCTATTCTTTTTAAGTCATGTTCCAAACTCTTTCCTACATAAAGGTTTGAACCCTTTTAAATTGAATGGACCTTTTGATTTTTAAATCTTCCCTTTACGGCAATTCTAAAGGCCAAAGGCAGGTGTGGGCGCAGGCTCCAGCAGCCACTGCGGCACAGTAGGGTCCATTCTCCAGGGGGCTCACCATTCAGCCAAAGGCCTGTCAGATATGAGAGTCTTAGGGGCTCCTTGATATATTCTGCAGGGGGGGCGTCAATTTACGTTACGCCACTGGGCGTACGCCATTACCCAGAGTAGTGGTACAATAGTCATGTCCTTATATTTTATTATAATTTTTATAAATAAACAAGTTCCAGAAAAGATTTTTGTGTTGTCTTCAATGAAAAGAGAAATTCACCTAAAAATAGATTTTTCTTTGAAAGTGGAACAAGCACATGCAAATGAAATGAACATTAATATTTTGATCTGGTCTAACTATGTGCCACTGGCAGACGTTGTCTGTTGGTTCTGCAAAAAGACTGTCACCCTATAATTAGATTTGTACTGCAGAAACAGTTGATTTAGCAAATTGTCGTGAAAGACTGAGAAAAGGCTGTGATCTGCAAAGATTTTAAGGATGGTAACGCATCCCCTGGCATCGCCTGCCACCTACAAGGAGCTACAGTGCACTGGTAGCTAACAATGTCATCACTACAAAAAAGGTAATCGGCTGGTGAGGCACACAGGGCAGACCCGCAAATGTATAGAAAAACTAGGAGGTCATATAGAGTGCCAAAACAAGCCAGAAACTAAATTTAAGATAATAATTCACATTTAAAAAACATTGAAATAAAAAAAAATGTTTGTTAGGGACTTATCTGTTTGTGGTGTTGGTAGTAAAGCTGATGATAGAGTGACACAATGAACAGAGACAAATCAAGACTCAATCATTGGTGATGAGTCCCACCTTGGAGCAATGTCTCTCTCCTCCTCAGTCTCAATGGCCACGTTGACTTTATTGGAATATAACACCTGGCAGTCATAATTTGTCGCATAAACTTCTCCTTAGGCCAAAGTTAAAAAATCTCGCTCGCGGTGATTTTGAACCTTTATTTTCGACATGTTCCTCGCACTGTTACTACTGTGGGGCGTGTGCGCGCGCGTGTTTGTGTAGCCCACAGGGCAGTGAATACTCACCTTCCTCGCCAAACTGGTCATAGATGTCCCTCTTCTTGGGATCGCTGAGCACCTCGTAGGCCTCGGCTACCTCCTTGAACTTAGCTTCGGCTTGTGGTGACTTGTTCTTGTCGGGGTGCCAGCGCAGCGCCTGCTTCCGGTAGGCCTTTTTGATGTCCTCCTCGGAGGCACCGCGCTCGATGCCCAGCAAGCTGTAGTAATCCTTGCCCATCTCCTTACCGGTGCTCACTGACAAGGAAGGCTTCCTGAACTACACACTTCTAGAAGGTCCTACGGGGCAGCTAAGGGCCCTGTGAGGTTACTAAAGGTCAGTGGGAAAAGTGTTCTAGTGAATAAATTAAATGAGTATGAACCTGGAAACCTGAGTTCTATTCTAGATTGTAGAATTCGATCTAAGTGTGTGATCTTGGGCTAAATTACTATATTCCCCCATGTCTCAATTCCCTTACCTGTCAAAAATAGATGGAATTTTGTATTTAGATATCCTGCATCTCTGTGAGATGTTCTTGCAGAATGTTCTGAGCAGTTCCCGCAGACTGCAAAGGTGCAGTCCATGCACAATATATAAGTGAAATACCTAAAGGAAATATAAAGGCAGCTCTTCGGGGATTATAAACCCGCTCCCACCGAGTAGGTCAAGTAAACTCCTGCAGAGTATATGCGTGCAGTCTTTCTGGGGAGTTAGGGACAGCACAAATCCTGAACTGCATGTACGTGCAGTTCCTGCAGGAACACGAAAGGGCAGCTTCGGCAGAATATATTAGTGCTGCCTCTGATGGAGAGGGCCTGCAGAATATCTACGGGCGGCTCCTGTAGTGAAATTAAGGGCAAACCTTACGCCTCTAACTGAATCCTGCTTTCCTGCGCACTTCTTATTCGGAGGTGAGTGAACTCCCTCTCTAAAGGCCGCTTCTGCACTGTGCCCTTTCTGCACTCTTCCTAATCTCTCCGCCCCCCTCCTCCAGTCTGCTAGTATTGCGGCTTCTTCTCTCCCTGCCTCTCCTGCGCTCACGCTCTCTCGGCAGTTCCTGCAGCTTCTGTTCAGCAGAATCTACCCTGCGTGCTTCCCAAGGGCGGCGCCTGCATGTCGGTGTCTGCTCTGCTGCTCCTGCAGCACCCGGCTCTCCCGTTCCCCCTGAGGAGCTCCCGCTGTGGCCCCGAATGACCCCTGCAGACGGTGCCTCCTACAGTAACAGCGAATACTGCAACGGGTTCCCTAGCTCCTCCTGTGTGGCTCCTGCTCCACCCGCGGCCGCTCCTTCAGGGTTTTTCGCCGGCCGACCCTCTCTGATGCGTTCCGGGTCGCCCTCAGATGCGAGAGAGATCCCGCTATACCCTCATTCCCTCCTCTAATGCTCATATATAGAGATCAGCTCCTCCCGTCCGTCCCATCCCCAGCTTCACAGTGACGCCTACGCAGCACGCGCGGCGCGCTGGACCTGCAGCTCTCCACAGAAAGACCGAGAAACCTCCAGCAGCTGCAGCGGCAACCCGAGGGACGGGTCTGCGCAGCTCTACCCCGGGCGACATCGAGTTCGTAGCCCTAACAGCACCATCCGCAAGGAGCAGGAGTTTCCAGGCCAATGCTGGCCCGAGAATTCATGGCCCTGCCAGCATCGCCCGGGACTCCCCTGTCTTGCCACTGAACACCAGCGAGCTAGGTTTTTCACCCCTGTCAGAAGAGTCGGATTGCCTGTGTATTAGAAAAAAAGAGGCCCATGTTTATAGATTGTGACATTGTGCGAATCCTTGTGTAATGAGCTTTGGGAGCTAATTTGTGAAGAAAAGTGGTAAAACAAGATTTATTTCCCCAGCCCAACTTCTTTATCAACCCATTTCAAGGTCCCCCCCCCTGATATCTTCCCCCATTCTCATTCTTATTCAGCCCATCACCTCCTCTCAAGTCTTCATACCACCTTTTCAACTTCTTAGACCTCCTCTCTGGTTTCTGCGGGTGCCTCCCAGTCATCCAGTCTCTCTTTTCCTCTTGTACAGCTATTTTGTTTACTTACTCTTTCCTCTTCTCTCATCTTCCCCTCCCTTCAGTTCCTTCAGCTTCATTTTCCCCAGCCTTTCTCATTTCTCTTCCTGCCAGTCCTCATAACCAATTTCCCTCCACTCATGCCTTCACCAATAATTTTTTCCTTTCAACCCGTATCATTTTCAGCACTCACCTCTAATGACTTGTTTTCTCACATCTAGTCTGCAACGTCTCCTCTGCCATTCTCTGTCATTTTCACCGTACTGGCCTTGTTCTCTTCCTTTCCTCCACTTTTCTGTTCTTCTCTCATCCCCTTCTTACTCTACACTTCTCAGCCCTTCTCTCCTTTCCCTCTCTTCAGCCTTCATACCACCATATTCCTCTCAGGTCTTCACCACCCATTTCCTTCTCTTAGTTCTAATCTCTCTGTTTTCCCTCTGCAGCGTTTTTCAATCGTTCTCTGACCAATGATCTCTTCCAGAAGCTGAGACTGAGCTGGACCATATGTTGCACACAAACTCTGATCATGCCTTCTTTTCCTCTTCCCACAAACAACCTAGGATGTTTAACTGAAAAGATGAGCTGATCTAGTTAATGCAGGTAACTCAGTTTATTTCAGGACAGGAACATCAGAAGGGAGCTTCCAACCAGCACCTCAACGGTTGTCTTTTCTCCACGTTCTCTTTTCCGAATTCACACGCCACTTGAGGTAAAGTCTTGCACCGAGTGTCTTGTGAAGCAGACTCCTAGAGTCTAGATACAGCACATCTCCGTCCTTATATTAATCAAACAAACTCCCCCCCAAAAAATGCAACACATGTGAGTGCAACATAATGTAACATCTTTCTCAACTGTTGCTGAACATTTAACTAAACTAAAAATACAACACCCCTAACATATTTCCCAAACCAACCGAACAAGGTTGTCTCACCCCATCACATAACCCCTATGCCAAACTGGCCTATGATGAATCGGATCACCCTCCTGTAATACATCTCTTTGTCCGATTCTTATCATCACGTCCCGCACACTCTGTTTTTTATCCTCATTGATTCCACCATCCATTTCATCTTTCAACAAACAGTCTGCAATTTTCACCACTTTTTTGCAATTCCACACATTACCATCACTCAACAGCACAGTGTATGGATACACCCTCTTAATCTGGTTAGGGTCTGAAAATGTAGCCAAAGCTTTGTCTTCCCTGCATCCTTTCTTTACGGGCACCCACTCTCCAACTTTAAATCCACTTTTCAATCCTTCCATATTTTCTGCCCATCTTTTCCTCCCCACTCCTTTGAACATCAACCCTCTTGCTTTCCTTCCACCCATAAGTTCGAATGCCACTTTTCCTATACCACTGTTGGGCATTGTGCGATAAGCCCACACCAATTTTCCTACCGCACTACTCCACTGGTAACCTTGACTCAACAGCAGTTGTAAACCATCCTTTAACGTCCTATTCCACCATTCCACAAGTCTAATGCTCTGAGGGTAATAAACTAAGGACCTAATGTGCTCCACACCATAGGTTCCCATGAATTCCTTCATTTCTTGTGAAACATATTGCACCCCATTATCAGCTGCCATCTGCTCAGGTATACCCTGTCTATTCTATAATTCCTCCAAGAATGTTATCACATCCTGTGTAGTCACATGATCAGTAAATTTTACTTCTGGCCATCGCAAATATTAATCTATGGCTACCAGGGCAAATTTAGGACAAGAACCCAACACTGTATGGAAAAGGGATGTCCAAACCCAGTTTCTACCAGGGGGCATCCCTTTTGTCCACCTCAACTGGTGGATACTGCATCGTCCTTTGCGACTTGTCACTCCGCGCACATGATGAACATTCTCTTAGCGCTCTTTCCACATCTTTGTCTAATCCTAGCCACCAATACTCCATTCTCACCCTACGCTTAGTTGCACTCATGCCAACATGACCTTCATGTGCCAATCTCGCTATACAATTTCTCAACACCTCGGGTACGACCAGCAATTCACCCCTGAGAAATGTCTCACAAGTGACTGACAACTCTGTACTAACACTCCTGGATGACTCTGTCTTGTCAGAATCGTTACCATTGGCTGGCCATTCCTTCATCATATACTCCTTCACTTCTTCCAATATGGTATCTTCTTTGACTGCCTGGACCCATTTCTCATGAGATATCCGACCCTTGGTAAGGATCCCCACATTCGCTACCAGTCACTCGTCTTCCCCTTCAGTCACCACATTCTCACTCTTCACCGGTAACCTTAACAAACAATCTGCAATAAAAAAAAAAATCCTGGCAAGTTTTCCATTCTGAAAGTGGATTTCATCAATCTCAAAACCCACTTGGTAATCCTAGATGAAACTGGACCCGTGCCTTTCCTGTTAAACACATCCACCAAAGGTTGATGATCGGTGTGAATCACGAAATCCATTCCCCACACAAATGTCCGAAAATGGCACACACTCCATCAACATGCCAAACCTTCTCTTTCAATGGTAAAATAGGTCAACTCTGCACCTTTCAAAGGTCTTGAAGCATAAGCAATAGTAACTTTCTTTCCATACATGTGTTGCATCAAAACAGCAGACCCACTCTTCAGTTCACTTCTGGACTTGCGGAGAACTCTCAGAGGACTGCCCTGCTGCTTGTGGCCTGCCATGCACTTCAGAGGAATGCCCTGCTGCTTGAGGCCTGCTAGAACCCAGGGCCACCAGAGTGAATCCGAGGGCTAGTTGGCTGGCCTCCTAATCAGAGCCTCAGGGACAGAGAAGGCTCCACCCATGCTGAATCTGCACCAAGACTCAGCCTGAGTGAGTCCTGACTGTCCAAGTGGTGCCCCTCCAGTCAAGGACCCTTGGAAGTGATACTAAAGGTGCTCAGATAGCCCAAATCCAAAACTTGGGACTTAGAAAATTTTCAGCCAAAAGGTGGCCTGAGAACCTAAAGGAGGCCAGGGCCTACCTGCTCACAGATCAGCCCAAGGTGCATCGCCGGTCAGCCTGACTTCGTAGTAGTTCCTGCTACGTTCTTCTCTGCAGCTGCAAATCCTGTTCAGCAGCTCCTCGTAGATGGGGTATGCAGCCCCATGGAGCCCTCATTAGCTACATCCTGCAGTTTTGTCCCACTGGAGATTTTTGGCTTCCAAAAAAGAGACTAATTCCGAATGTAGAAATCTTCACTGCAGCTCCATCCAGCCATTCCCCGACAATAGCGCCTCATCCTTGGACACCGCAGGTTGCCTTGCCCCGCCAAACTTTACCTTATCAGACATGTTTCTTCAACATTTCTTCTAAAGCCTGAGGTAAGCGGAGACCGGCAGGGCCAGACTGGCCGTAGCGGGCACCGGGCGTTTCCCCGGTGGGCCGCCAGGGTGGGGGCCGGTTTTGGGCCCCTGGGGGCCGTTTTTGTTACCGGGGGTCGTCAATATCGGCCCCCTGTAACAAAATCATCCAAAACCAGCCCAAGCAAACAGCTTGGCTGCACCTCCCTCCCCCCAGGGGGGCCCGGCCGAGCAGTTTGCCAGGGCCGGTTTCAGTTCCAAGTCCGGCCCTGGAGACCGGGCCCAATCCACATTGTGAATCAGACCCGCGGTCTATCACAGTCGGCCATAACTTTCGACTTTGCCCCAGTCTCATGCAACTAGATGTTCACTGTTTACGCTTTGATCTTTTAGGTGCTAAATTGCACTAAAAACGTTACACATTAATAACTTAGGTTCTATTGATAGGATTTTGTTTGTTATTTTGGTATCAAATAATTTATTACATTTTACACTATTTTTCTAAATTAGTGTGGGGTTTTTCTTGTGTTTTGTTTTCACATTATTACTGTGTGAGTGCGTCATAAATACTTTAAACATTGCCTCTGAGTGAAGCTCGACTGCTTTTGTGCCAAGCTACCAGAGGGTTGAGCACAGGTTAGTTTATTGACTTTTTGTGGTTCACCCAGACAAGGATTGTGGCTGTTGTTTGAGAGGGGCTCACACCCCCCTCAACCAACAGCCCGATTTCTAACAGTTCCCAAAACAACAGAACTTCTCTGGCGACAGAAAACCACAAGTTTCACAATCAGACCACTCCCACTCCAGTTGTGATATAGTGTGCAAGTTGAAAACTGTAGAACCTTGAGAAATGATTTTCAATCTTGGCTTTCTCAGGTAAAAAAGTATGTGGTCCTTTTTTAATTTATTCTTCTGCATCTTTTTTGGCCTGAGATGGGAGTAATCAGAATCAAGTTGAGCGCATACACTAAATGTGTCATTGGACTGGAACCTCATACACAAAGGACTAGAACACACAAAGGACAGTACCCTGAGGGAGACAGCTTCCAGTATTGTTGTCTACCCACTGAAAAGTGGTATAGCGGAAAGTATGGACAATGGAATAAGCAATCTAGCATTGCAATCTCAGTTCTACTTTACAAAATTGCTTGCTCTAGGACAAACTTTTCTTCCTATGCCTTTATCCTCTTATCCATAGGTGCTGAAAGTAGGGATGTGGTGGGTGCTGCAGCACCCCAGAATAACCATGCTGGAGTTCAGAAGGTGACTGAGCAATGAAGATTCCTATGATGTCAGATTTTTTCAAACATAACATAATCAAAATATGTCAACAATTAGGAAAGTTCAAATGAAGCACTTTTTTGTAATTCTGAAGTGTGACGGAAACAAAGATTTTAAAAGGATAAAAAAAAACAAATCAAGACACTTTACTTAGTGAAGCGCAAATGATAGATATTCCTGAAACCCAATTTCCACACATTAGCATTTGTGTGCTGTGTAGTTTTATCAGTAAAACTTCATGTCTAAGCAAATTCAGTGGTCATTTCAACAGAAAATGTGTTGTCTGTAAATGTTAGTACGCTAGCACACCAGCGCCTCAAAATGCACCACCGGTAACATACAACACCTTTACCACTCTCCTCCTGAATGGGTGTGGCATATGTGCTGCACTTATTCTTTGTGTGACACTTGGATTTTTCACATTCCCTATGACTTCAGCAATATAACATTAATGGCAGCACCCCCATTGTGAAAATTGTTCCAGCACCACTGCTCTCATCTCCCATTATTGTATTGTATTTGCATTTATATAGTGCTTAATAGCCCTGACAGGGTGTTGAAGCACTTTATGTGAGAACTTTGTAGGAGGTTCCCTATAGGAAATAAGAATAAAAATATATACCTGGGGCAGGCTCCAAGCACAGTTTTCATTCAATAAGATTTTATTAGCAATTTAATTCCACTGGTAAACTGGTTATAATTAAATGATAATGTACACCTGGTCCGCCATTGTCATTGATTGATATAAAAACCATAGCACACTCTTTAGTTTTAGTTTGGTCTTTGCTGTCACCTGATGGTTACAATGAAGATGTACGAAAATACAAAACTTCTAACATCTTGTAATGATAGAAATTTAGTTTCAACTTTTCCTGAACTTACAGATTTGCATTTTGCAACTTTTAGACACAAGACAATTAGGGCATCATTACGATGGCGAACGGACAAAGTCCGCCCGCCACCGCAACGGAATGCGGGACCGTCCGCAAGGGGTGCGGCGGTCCCGCACCTGATATTAGGATGCCACCGCCACTGTGGCGGTGGCAAGCCCTATTCCCAGCATTGTGGCGGGCGGTGCTCACAGCACCACCCGCCACAATGCTGGGAATAGACGTCGTGCAAAGACATGCACAAGGTGACAGGCACCACGAGGTGCCTGCCACTTTGTCCATGCCAATGCAGGGGGGTACCATAGGTACCCCCCATGTGCACCCCCCACCCCCCCAACTATATGGGGGCCCGCTACGGGCCCCCAAAGGCAAAGACCACATGCCTTTCCATGGCGGCAACGCCGCCATGGGAAGGCACATCTCTGCCTGCATGCTAATATGGATGGCGGTGTCTTGCAGACACCGCCACCATATCAGAGCCCTTTTCCGCCCGGTCTCCCGTCAGACCGGTGGAAAACCGGCGGACGGTCTTTCCGTCCGCTGGGGTCCCCCCCGCCATCGTAATATGGCGGGGGGGAAATTGAATGCGGGCGGAGAGAAATAGCGGGCGGATCGCCACCGCCATACGGGCGGTGGCGATCCGCCCGCTATCGTAATGACCCCCTAAGTGTCCAGTGGCGTAATGGCCAGTAAGTAATTCTGGCTAGGTATTTTGTAGATTTACTTGCTTTGACCTTGTCCCAGGTAACAGGACTATTTATGATCCCATGCCAATATTAAATACGCATCTGAGAGACAGATTGTGCACTGCCCTTGCTAGTCCTGGGAACCTTCCTACCTTTGAGAATTGATTGCCAATCAAGTGATCCAGGAGAAATGCTACCATGCAAGTTCCAGCTCACGAAACTGGGGAATTGATTATCTAAGCCCGCCGATTCTGATGAAGAGCCTCAGAAGAATTACTGCCAGTGCCAACCGAGGGAACACGGAGACTCACTATCTCCTACCAATGCCAAACGAGGTTCACTAAAATTGGCCATACATGTGCCATCTCAGAATCCTAAGAGTCTTCTTACCCTCAGTCCTGCCAGTGCCAACTCAGGTACTGTGGAGACTTACTGTCATGCAACTCCCAACAAAGAAACTTGACAATTTTGCTACACTAATCACCACTAGATGCAACCCAGGGAAGATGAAGTCTTCCTACTGTGAACACAGTCCTCCAAATACCACCCCATGTATTCAAGAGTCTTATAACCATTCCCAAACCAAGCAACCAAATACAGTGTTTACAATCAGTCTTACCAGTGCCAGTTGTGTCTCACTACCCTGAGACATGTCAGTAGCAGCTAGAGGATGTGAGACACTGCCTACTTTAATCACTGCTATTGCTAACCCAAGCATCTGAGAAATGAACTGCCATGCCAGTGCCAACAAGAGATATGGGAGACTTACTGCCACAGAAAGCACTGTCTTTGCTTCCCTCCCACCTCTGTGTACACCGGCCGACAGTACATTTTGACTGCATGATACCATCTGGGGCATCTCCCACAACTGCATCTATTTTCCAGAAAAGATATGACCTAGCTTAGTCCTATCCTGGTTTTGGACTCCACTGACATAGACTGTGTTAGACCAGGCATCCTTGGCATGGTTTCCCCTAACGTTTTACCTTCTGACCTCCTGTTTTTGACTGTTTAGCTAGTAATAGGTTCTAGGGATAATGGGCAGTTAATAATTACACTCAAGGACATGAGGTCGGCGGTGAATAGGTGCCCGTGTAATAAAGCACCAAGACCAGATGGGGATCCCAATTAATCCCTTTAAGATTAATTTGACATTCTGGGCCCGAATCCTGGAGAATGTGTTACAGAGTGCGATTTCCACGGATCTCCCGAAATCCTGGTCCAAAGCTAAAATCGTCCCGATTTTCAAAAAGGGCTATAGGGGTGATCCTCAATGTTATGGCCCAATATCTTGAATTGATCTGACCGCAAAAGTATTGGGGCAAATAATTTTGGATCGCCTGGAGAATTGGGCCAATGAGAATAACATTCTAACACCGGCCCAGTATGGATTTAGGCAGGGTCTTGGGACAACTGACCAGTGCCTGAACTTGCACTTGCTAACTAACAAATATGTGCTGGCCTGGGGGGGGGGGAGGGAGGCCTTTTCTTGGCGTTCATGGACCTCAGCGCAGCCTTTGACAATGTCATAAGGGGAAGGCAGCGGGACATGTTGGCCAAGAAGGGGGCTGACATAGGGATCATACATCTACTTGCTTAACTACATGAAGATGTGGAGGGAAATGTAAGGTTCGGGTCCATCGGGAGGGTTCCGCTCCCATTAAAATAAGAAAAGGGGTCAGACAGGGCTGTGTGCTGGCCCCGTTTTTTTTTTAGTTTTTACATTAATGGACTGGTGGATTATTTGGTAGAGGCGGAAGCAGATCCCCTGCGGGTGGGGGCAAGGCCACTGGCTATGCTAATGTACGCAGATGACTGTGTCCTAATGGCCAGAACAGGGCAGGGGCTCCAAAAACATTTAGATAGGTTTGTAGCTTTTATGTCTGATCTTGGGCTTTCTATCAATAATACAAAATTTTTTGCTATGGTGTGTGGTCGGTCACAGAGCAGGATTCCCTCTTTTTACATCTCTGGTACTGCTCTTAAGTGTGTTTCTAACCTCACTTATTTAGGGGTCTAGTTTGATATTACTGGATCATGGAAACACTTGATAGAGGTCAGCGCAGCGCAAATGGAGAATTCTATAACCAAGCTTTTTAAATTTACTGTGAAATTAGGGTCCATGCCATTTGATGCTGCAATCATTATCTATAAAGCAAGATCAGTCTTAGTTACTTCTTATGGCGCAGGGGTGTGGGGTTTTATTGACTGTTCCCCTCTTCAGGTTATTGAAAATTGTTTTTTACTGAGACTTTTGTTTCTCCCCACATGCACTTCACCTCTCGTAGTACACAAGAAACTAGGGGTACTATACCACAAAGATACTATCAGGATAGCCTCGACCATGTTGTGATTGTCGGTCTGGTCCAGGACAGAGGTGTGCTGAGCCAAACAGTGATTGCCAACTGTCTTAATCTAGATCGGGCAAATAAAATAGGGTGATTTACCCGTGTTAGACACGATCTACTGGCATGTGGAATAGATATACTTTATGACAACCCGCAGTCTATTAACCTGTAAGTCAAGGCTACTGTAAAATGTGAACTATTGAACCATCTTGCTGCTAAAAGGCTGTCTCTTGAGTCAAAGAAAAAGACAGTAGCAACTTATCTTCCATTGTGCACCACTCCTGGTATGGATCCCTATCTGACTAAGGCACTGCACCACCAAAGGTTTTATTTGGTCAGATTCAGGCTTGGCAGGGTTCATTATTTGTTATCTTATCCATCCAATGTTTATAATAGTCAGGATCTGCTACCATGCCCCAGTGACTCAATATCGCCCCAATCACAATTACATTTGTTTTTCTTCTGTGAACAAGGAACAAGGGCTTCGCCTTTTAAGACCTCTCTTGCAAAACTTCAATACTAGAAAGTGTAAAGAAGCTTTATTTTATCTGCAAGTTCTCCAGACTGTGGCAATTTGTATTACTATATATAGATTTATTGCCTCAGCAATGCGATTGCGCAGAGTAGCTGGGTATTGCAGTTTTAGTTGATGTGATGAATTTTAAAGCCCACTTTTAAAAAGTGTTTTCATCTATGGTCCTATTTACTGCATTTTTAAGGGTTGTTATACCAATTGGATTTTTAAGGTAGTATTATGGCATGAGATTCCAGATATGGTTTTGTTTTCAAAAAGGTTTTAAATATGTGCTTGGTTTTAAATGTTGTTTTTTTAAGTATATGTTTGTTTTTATATATTTGATGAATGTCATAATGTGCTTTTATGTTTTTTTAAAAACCAAATAAAGATTGATTTTGACTTTGACTGTTTAGCTGAACTTCGTTTTTGCCAGTTGTGCATTTTTCACAGCTGACCAGTGCTAAAATGTGATAACAATTGGTTTATCCATGATTGGCATATCTGATTTACCTATAAGTCCCTAGTACAGTGCACTACATGTGACCAGGGCCTACAAATCAAATGCTACTGGTAGGCCTGCAGTACTGATTTTGCCACCCACACTAGTAGCCCTTTAAACATATCTCAGGCCTGACACTGCAGAGCCTGTATGTGCAGTTTTAAACTGCCATGTCAATAGGCAAGTTAACCTACTTGCCAGGCCCAAACCATCCTTTTTATTAAGTATAGGACACCCCTACAGTAGGCCCTGGATAGCCCATGGGCAGGGTGCAGTGCATTTAAAAATTGGGACATGTACTTTTAAATTTTACCTGTACTGGTAGTGAAATAATCTTAAGTTCTTATTTCTCTACTGCAAGGCCTATCTCTCCCATTGGATAACATTGGGGCTGGCTTACTACATTTTATAAATACAGTTTCCAATTAGGAAAAAGCTAGGAAAACTAAATTTAGTGACTCTGGAATTACAATTTTAAAATACAACTTATGGTGAAGTTGGTTTCTAAATTGTAGTTCTGAAAATGCCACTTTTAGAAAGTTAATGAATAATAACAGGGTTGGGCCTATTTATTGTAAGCCAGCCTTGGCCACTCTATATAAAGATGCAACAGGAGAAAACCAATACTGACACAACTTAGTGAAAACATTTTAAAATAACTGATCACGACTCTCAATCAACGTGATCAAATCTCATTTGTTTTATTCCTTATCGGTATGAATTTAGACCACTCGGTTAAATCATTGTTTAGGTGTCTGTCGAACACATCAAAACACAAAACACATGACATACATCGTTAAATATATTTTGAAACAATTTTTACAGAAACGTCTTATACATAAATGACACAGATTACAAAACACAACACCACAATTCACATAAAAAACAGACAGTAGAACTAATCCCAGTTCACATATTTTTTCACACCAAAAAGACCCCTACAATTTGCTGAATTAGCATGGCTCCACTAATGGTGAGGTGAAGAATCAGGGGTATTGCTACATCACTCTATTTTATTAGGCTTTCCAAAGTGACCTGAAATAAAAACTCAATCTGTCCATAAACAAAGGTTCCCTTAAAGCCAGGATGTTGCTAATAGCAAAAGACCTCCCTGATGGTTCTAAAAGTTGTCGACCACTTTCAAACCCTAAATTATTTGGGGATTCTCTTCAGGACTTTGAACGGGGAAATCGTTAATGGTATTGGGCCATAATGAAATACAAGGAATCGTAAATGTGAAGGCCAGACTTCTCTTATGCAGTTGAAAACGTTGTTATTTGGGTAATCGCCGATGTTGTTTCACTTCCCTCATCAGCTCAAGGCAACTTCCTTCGTATGCTTCGGTATACGACTAGTTTTGTATTTGGCACAATGTCTGTGGAATCATTCCTTTCTGCTTCACAGCAGTGCCATCTGAGAACCGAAAGTTGGCATTTTTTTACTTATATCATTTGATGCTTTCTGCCTGTCTCTGGAATACATGTCTGGGGTGGGTGACAGCTGGCTTCCTGCATTACCTCTAGGTTGCCACACACAAAGAAAGGCTTGGCGTGCCTGAGTGGTCCTCTGAATGTTGATGGGTCTGCCTGAGCAGAATGAGGGGAAGGAGCTCACACTTCTACCTGAAAGGGCTGTGTCCTGGCCCCACACAAATAGGTTGCATACCCCCTGTAGTGAGTCAGAGGCCAGAGCAGGGAAGGGTCTTGTGCACTACAAAGACCTTTCTTTGAAGTCTCCCTACTTCAAAGGCTAAAATGGGTATAAGTATTAGACCTCTGCTACCATGTACTAAGAACACTGCTGGAAGTAATGACATTCTGCCAGGAAGAAGAGCTGCTGTGCTGTAGGAGGGACTGCCACTTTACTAACTGCTTTGATGTATTGACCTGCTGCCTGATGCTTCTTGCCAGAAGGTGAGAAGGACTGGACCTGCTCTCTACATCCTAAGGACTTAAGTTTCTCCAAGGGCTTGTTGGATTGCCTCCTGTTGCTGAAGTCTCAGGGAAATCAAAGACTTCACCTTTCAACTTCATCCCAGCACCTGGACTTTACTTGCAGTAAGTCTTGCTATGCCAAGTGGTGCCAATCTAGTCCAGGGTCCTTGGATGTGAGTTGAAAGTGCTGCATCTGCCAGAACCAGCACTTCGACACCTCTGCTCTGATACCGAGGTATCGCCTGCTGCTACATCAGGATCGATGCATCACTGCTGCTGCGAGGTCTGGACCCGGCGCACTTCACGCGACACCACCTCCGCAATCAGCCCTTCAGGGATCAACACATCACCGCCAGTGTGTAGAGAGGATCAACACATCTTCTCCAGCGTGGATTAACTTAGCGCATCGCCTTCACATTCCGGACTCAGTGTTTTGTTCATGGAACCGACGCCTCGCCAGTACTGCGTTTTGTTCTTCGAAAAGGATTAAGGTACTTTGCCTAGCGGGCACTGCGTGGGTCCTGTAACCAGCCTGCACTCTGCCACGGGCAGCCAGAACTCGGGAAACAGCATTTACAACGCTGTTTTCACAACGCATGGCTTCACAACGTGGTGCACACGTGCCATTACATCGCAAGTCGTATCAACGACTTGCTGTAGGGGGCGTGCAACACCAGGGAAAGTGTTGGATTTTCAATCCAACACCTTCCCTGCTGTTGCACAAACTGGAGTAGGAATAGTAATTAATACTATTCCTAAGTCCAGCGCGCCCCCTACAGCAAGTCGTTGATACGACTTGCGATGTAATGACATGTGTGATAACAACGCGGTCGTTGTAACGACCGCGTTGTAAAGGCATGTGTTGTGAATGCATGCGTTGCAACGTCATACATTCCCAGAACTCTAGACTTTGTCTCGGTCCAGCATGCCCTACAGTAACCCCAAAACACTGTTTGCTTATTCTTTAAAAATTAATATCTTGACTTGTACTTAATGGACTTTTGTCATTTTGGTCTTGTTTTGTTCAGAATAGAGTTATCTATTATACTAAACTGGTGTAGAGTCTTTTTGTGGTGTTTTCACTGTGTTACTGTGTGTATGTGCACAACCACTTTACACATTGCCCCTTAAGATTAGCCTGACTGCTATGTGCCAAGCCATCAGAGGGTGAGCACAGGTTATCTTTTAGTATGTACCTCACTTACCCTGACTAGATTGTGGTTCCTGCTTGGATAGAGAGCTCAATTTCTAACAGACTGTATCCTAAACAGACTCAGGGGGCCAGTACCCCATCACCATAGACTTCATTACCAGATCACAGTTTTGCACCAGTGACTTGTTTGATGTGGAGTCCTTGTCATGGCGGTTGGTTTTTGAGCTACATAAAATTTGTACACCTTTAAATTCTTGGACACAAGAAGTCAGCAGCGGAGGCGTCAGCTCACTGAATGGACTTCCCCGCCATATGCATCGCTAGAGGGAAAACATTCCTGTAAGTAACAAGAGACTTTATGAGTTTGATAGAGCGGAAATAACATTTACATTTTAAAGACAAGCAAAAACCGGACATGACACTTTTTGAGAGAAAAATAAACATGCGTCAATTACACATTATAGAAAAGATGATGAAAACAAAGAATTTTAGTAACTGCATCATAAAAGCATGCAGAAAAAGAGTAGTTTAGATGATATACGTATGAGTAACATAGGTTGTGATTTACTAAACAAAAAGAATCTTGTTTTATTAACGTGTGTTAGAAAATGTGTACTTGATGAAGTTTTCACGTTATGGAATTTACTTCTAAATCATTTTATATTTTGATAGTGAATTTTATAAATTTAACCTTTGTATGTGATAACGTGTGCTTCCAAAATGACAAAAGAAAAATAGGTCCTACACCTTTTTACAAAAAAATGCATTTGTGAATCTTTCAGAAAACATTCTTCATACATGTGCTAATAATAATTGCTTGAAACGAAAATTTGAATATATACTTTAAAGTGCATTTACGTGTTGGTTCTTATAAATGTAGTAGTACCCTATTTCTACGTGAATTAATTTTGATCATACCAGATGTCCCTAAGTGCATCAGAAGTTACACTAGAATCTCAACTTCTTCATGTTTTTGTATAAATATATGCTTATAATTCTATATATCCTGCGCTATATTAGCCTAAATTAACATAGGCCAAACTGTATTCATGGAGTTTTCTGCCTCGCTAAGCATACTGAACGTGAGAGGATTCACTGATGTAACAATTTGTATGTTACCGAATTCTACTTTCCCTGAGTTCTCATGTATCATATAAATATTTTGCTACAATTATGTTACCATTTGCAGGACACTTGCCTGGGAAACTGCCTTTTCAAACTCCTCTACATGCTCTAGCTAAAGTTAACATTTGACATGCAGGATGACTTAGGACTGCGTAATTGTTCCACCTATTTCCTCTGCATTTTGTGTCTTCTTTATGTCTCCGGATCTACATTCCACATGAACTGACCAGTAAACTGAGTGGTCTGATCAAATAAGGAATTATTGCCTGATTTGATGATCAAGGGGGCTTTTTCGGCTATTCCTTTTTGCGCACTGAAGGACACAGAGGCTTTTGTGTGTCTATGCAGCTGATGATGGTGACAAACTGCTGCCGTTCTACATGCATGCTGAATACAAACTGATTGAAGAGATTTGCAGAACCTTTTGATGCAGACTTATCTGGTTTCCTTTCCCATTTGGCACATAGGCTATAGGCGCTTAGTGGTCCTTTCCTTCTGGGACTACTAGAACTGGCAAATTCACGTTCTTGATTAATGTCTTATTTCTATTGAAGCACTTATTTTTCTAAATGTCTGATAAACTATAATATATTAACTAAATTGACTCAGTTATCATGATTTATCCCATTCAAGGTGATTGAGAATTCTCAATTAAAATTTTACTTATGACTAAAGGAGATAGGATTAAAAAAAATGTAGGACACCAACTACTAATGCTACTATTTTGAATTGCTTTACCTAAACTCTTAGTGTGTATGATTTTGGTTTGCCTACGTTTCTTCAGGAGATTTGGGCCTTCAGTATTAATACTTTATCTTTATAACACTGTGTTGAGAGTAATTTATATGAGTTTGATTTGAAATTTGTAGATCAGTCATCCAATTCCTGGTCCTCATTGGATGACTGTTGGAACCCTTTATATCCAACCCCTCTCGGCACACAGCAAGGTCCATCAGAAAACTAAGAGAGTACAAATGATGACATTTTCCAGCATAGAGACAATATTTGACCTGAGTACAGCCCCATAGGATGATAGCTAACGTTATTAAAAATATAGAAACTAGCACAAAGAAGCTATGCAAATGTGTGGGGCCTGTCTCAGCCCCAAAAGATGCAAGCATCTTTTTGTTTGTTTAGTAGTTATTTATTCTAACTGCTGCATTTAGCGAACTAATAATAAAAGACTTTTACTTCTTTGAAGATAAATTACTAACTAGACATTGAAGTTATTGACTCTTATTTATTGTATAATCCCTACTGTCACCTTTAATAAACCTTGGCTGCGAACCCTTGCTAATAAGGGAGACTCAAGTGCTCAAAGGGAGAAAATGATTATCCAAATTTGGGTGCAAACACACCCAAGGCACAAAACCTATTTAGACATATTTGAGTGAAGCCTGCAGGGGTGCAACTAGACACAAACATTTGGGGTGGGCTAATATTGTGAATGGGGTCGGCTAATCCATCTTCAAGCTCCATTTCAAAATTACCAATGTGGCAGGGCAATTTAACACTGTTAAATGTTGCATTTTAATGAACATTAGGACAGTAGATCTGGAAGGATGTGGAATTTTATGTTATATTTACTGAGGCAATCAATGGCAAATTGAATAATCTAAAACACACTAAGCCCTTCTGAACTGGTCTCGGCATAATGTACTGTTTAACAATTGTTCTGACCATACTGCATGTACCAGCATATAATACCATTGCAATATTTACAAGAGAGGATGTTACTATACAAGACACCTCTCTTACAGTCATGGTCATGCTGCCTCATGTCCACACACTATTAGCACATAGGATATTGAATCTGCAATGCTTTTTTAATGCAGAGTAACCCTGAAGTCTAGCTCGTAATAAATATTCTTAGTTTTAATATGCCCAGGCACTCTGATAATCTGCAGTATAACACATATCTGAAAAGATGTTCATTGTACAACAACACGAAGCACCAAAAACAAGCTCAAAGTGTTAGTATCAGTGGTGTTGCACAGACCAGGTGCCCAAACATACAACATAACCATGAACACAAGAGGGAGCAGAATATAAAATAGTAACACATTTTGTGATTATATATGCCAGCAGTGCATGAAAAAGAAGAATTAAGTCTGTGGATTTTTTACAACTGTTTTCACTGATGGCAAAATAAGTGTATTTCAGTATGATTCTTATGCTAAGTGGCATATCCTGAAATAAGGCTTCTTATGGGAATGCAGTGCTATAACATATTTCTTGCAGAAAAAATGGTAAATGCATAAACTGGTGTCAAACAGTAGTAATGCAGTAAATACAAAACATATGATTTTCAGAGTATAAGGGCTGGTTCTTCTGAGCAGGTACTGTAAAACCTGCACTTAGAATTTTCTTTTGCAAGGACAGCCCTCCTGTTAGCCTTTCCTTCTCCCTGTGAACTCCCTCAAACCTCACACTTCTAACTCTGATGGTCTCTGTCTTGCCAGCAGCTCAGTCCCCCTCCCCCAACAACTATCCTTCTTCATCGATGGGCACATACAAAATGACCACAAGAGGTCTCAATAGTGACACCTCCCCCACCTCTAAATCACATAATGCAACAGCCTCTATACTATATCACTCTGTAGTTCCTCCTCTGCTCCTCATCATACACCCACATTGCGTTCCTCATTCCATATCCATCTCTTAGCAATTACCCTCCTGTTATCTCTTCAAGCCCTTCCCTTACACACAACCAGTGCTTAGGTTGAGCCTGTGGATGCAGGGGGTGGACACAGTCACTCCGTTCTGGGGACTGGGACTTATTTTTCATTATAAGACTTTGACCCAGAGAAAGAGACACAAAGGCAGAAAAGGAAGAAAGAGCACAGGAAAGATAGGATAACACGATAACCTCGGGTGAATGTGCACTTTATAAATACTTGTTAACATAACATGACAGTATCAAATGGAGAAAGCATGAATAAACAAGCACCTGCATGAGTGAGTTGAATAGGAAGTGTAGGGTGGTGGAAGAAAGGGGTGTAGGAGAGTAGGATCTGCCTCTTATGGTTACCCCCACTTTTTGCTGATGCTTCACTGTATTTTGACTTTAGTCTGGCTGGGGCCCTACTATTCAGGTCCCCAGCCTAGCTGCTTCCTCTCTAAATGACCTTAGGTACTTCTCTGATTGGATTCTGGGGTGCCCTTATAAGTCCCTAGTATATGGTATACTATGTACCCAGGGCATAGGTACCCCAGGGGCCTACCAGGGGCTGAAGCATGTATTGTGCCAATCCTGGAAGGCCCTCCAAAATGACACCACAGGTCTGCTACTGCAGCCTGGGTAAGGTGGTGCATGCACCCCTTACAGTGGTATAGGCTCCCTATATCACTACCATTGCACACATATAAACCTATAAGTCACTCCTATGGCAGGCCTTGACAATCCTGAAGGCAGAATGCTTGGTTTTTATGTGAGAGGGTGCCCCTGCATGAGCAGAGCCCCTCTGCAGCATTCGGAGTACCTCCTCTGATGCTGTTTGTGGTGCAGCCTGACCATATACTCTTAAGTGCATTATAACCTCGCGTTAAATGCTAACTTTGGGATGGCTGCACGGAAACATGTCGTGTTTGGTGTCAAACATCTTGGAATACTACCCCCCCCGCCAGTTCTGGTGGCGGGGGTAGCATTCCACCCTTCTAGAGGGAGAGACATGTACCGACCGGCATACCCGGTATTAACTTTACAGAGCCCTGGCATCACAAAATGGATGCTGCAGCCACAGACACGGGTCTGGCCTCCTGCTGCTGACCGAAACTCCGGCAGGGGAGGCCTGGACAATAGGTTTCCTGTTGCAGGGAGGTGTAACCACCTCTCAGACAGGCTGATGTGTATTGGGGCTGGGTGGGTGCACTCTTAGAGTGCTTTGAAGTCCAGCACTGGGGGCACATTTGGTGTCCCTGTGCATACCCCAGTTCAAACCGGTTCAGGGGCTTCCAGCCCCTGCTCTGGCACGAAACTGGACAAAGGGAATGGGTGTAACCACCCCTCTTCCCTGACCCTCCCATAGGTGGGTCCCCAGAGAATGTCCAACCCCCTACCTTAGTATAAGTATGGGACCCCAGTCCTTAGGACTTTAGATTACCCTGGACGAAACTCTGAAGCCGAATCCTGGACCTTCGACGCTCTACTTTAAGATTAGAGGACTGAAGAATCTCCCTTGGGGTCAAGGAGTGACTCCCCTGCTTGGCAGGCACCTAAGAAGCAATTGTCCGGTCTGCATCGCTGAAGCTCCCGCCGGACGCCGAAGTCTTTGCAACACCCGAGGTGGATTTCCAGACTTCCCAGAGGCTGCCCTGAGTCCCCAGCGAAGCTGAGGCCCGTGGCTATCGTGGGTAACGTGGAAGTGTGACCCCTGGGCACCGAGAACTTTTATAAGTGCATCCTCTTCCTGGTCTCCCACGAAGTTATGCTTTGGGCTCTGAGTAGCCCCCGCCTCCAGCACCGACTGCACCGAAGATCACTGATCTCCACTCCACGAGTGTCCTGTGAGCCAGCTCCACGTGCGTCCACTTGAGGCTCCTTTGCGCTCGCTAGTCCATTGGCTAGTGGGCCCTCCCGAAGGCAACTCTTCTTCTGCTTGGGCTTTCCTGGTTGCTCCAGATGTGCCCTGACTTACCCTCGCTGGGTGAGTCCCCCAGACCTTGCTGGTCTGCATCACCGTCCTTTCTCTATTTCCACATGACTTGCCGTTGCCAAGGCTTGTTGGGTCCAATCCAGTCGCCGACACCGCAGCAATCGACAGACGTCATGGGACAGCTCGAATCCAGCTCCTGGTCATCGTCGACGCCTCCTGGACCTCGTGGCTGAAGAGTCAAGACGACCGTCAACCTACCTGAAGCACCCGACATCGGTGGGCATCTGCTCATCGCCTTCCTGGTCACTGGCTAGTGACCCAGACTCTGTCCCCTCTGCTTTCAGGTTCTTCAGATCTTCGATCCACCCTTGGATCCACCCGGACACTTTTGACTTGGCCGCCAGCAGCCTGTTGCAGCAGATCGCCATTGAAAACGACGACGAAACCCGACGACAAAAGACACCTATGCACCCGGCTTCCCTGGGTGAGGTAACTCGAGTACTCCGGTGCTCCCGTGGGTATTGACTCTAGAACTGCCTAGTTCTAAAGGGATTTGCTCCAAGTCCTCCTCTAAGTGTCCTTTCCTTTTAAAATACGAACCGCGACTTTCCCCATAGAAGTTAATGGCGATTCGCGGCTGTGTTCTCACACTGCACGCGTCCCCCGTGGGTCCCCTGTGTCACTACCTTGGGTGGTTCCTGGTGGTCCAAGCACTTCTACAGGCTCTAGGCCTTGTGTCTAGCTCAGTCGTGGTTCTTATACCACTATTTTAGTATATGGTTTGGTACGCCCCTAGGGCTCAAACGTGTATTTGTGCTATTGCTGTTGATAACTGACTTGTAAAGTATGTACTTCGAACTCTAGCCTCATAAAGAGACTAGAGGGGTGTGTTTAAGACTAAATACATATATTTTATATATATACCTGGTGTGGTCCTCTTTCATTTGGTCACTCAAGAGATTATAGACTGGTAAAACAAGCTGTTTTACATTCCTTCAAGACTTAGCCTGAAGGCTGCTCTCCATAGCTACCACTAGGATAGCTTTCAATAAAGGTTGTCTTTAACCTAATTCCAATTTGGGGTTGTTTGGACTGGTGCAAGGTGCCCACTATAATTAGTGGACAGCATATACCAGGCCAACTTCTCACAAGGGGTATGAGATAGAATCAGTCTTGGTATATGTTAACTTTAGCAGTGCTACAGTAGGCTGCTAAGAAAAGCTATGAGCCCCTGTGATTCGTATTAATTTGTTTAATAAATTAAGCATGCTTATAGCCTCTTCCTTGGCTGCTCATCGGCTATTATCCCCTATAGCACCCAAGATGGCTGCTAACACTTCCTGATTGAAGGATTGGCAGCCAATCATAGCTCTGCGTTTCCCTGCACAAGCTTGTTATTTTTCTCAACAATTACTAAATGGATTTACACCAAATGATAAAAAGCACAATTTGCGGACCAAAAGCTAGCTTTCTGCCAAATTTGCTGTAATTCTGTCCAGCAGTTTGGGCTGTAGACATGTTCAAATGTCCTATGGGAATTAATATAGAAAACTCACTTTTTTTGACCCCCCTTTTTCTCAGTTCCTGCTTGACGGATCACCCTGAAACTGTCCATGCGCAACAAGAATCACCGGCACACTTGTTGGAGGAAATTTCGTTAAGATTTTTCAAATGACGCCAAAGATATAGCCAAGTCAAAAAACGCTGGCTGTTCAAGTGAACAAGGCTACGGTTGAAATGTGTTGGTGAGGCTACTCCAGGCCACATTAAAACTTTACTAAGCATACTGGAGCGTCCGAGAGTTCCTTGACAGTGGGGGCATCTGACTGTATATTGTGGGCTACCGGAGACTGACTCGGACCGCCGCTACAAGCTTATTAGAATTTAGAAAAATAAAATTGCCGCAAATTTGCAATACAAAAAGTTTGTTTTTCATTAAACCCCAGGGTGGGCCAGGTCTCAGGGGCATATCTTAACAAGCATTGGCATAGCCAATAGGTCTCGCCTTTGAGACCTTATAAGTGTTTAGCCAGAGCTTTTGAATTTTCCAATGTCTTTAAGTTATGTTGTAGAGCAGTGTGGCTGATGTGCAGCATGTTGAGAAGGTATAATAAAAAGCTTATTAATCCACCACTCATACTAAATTGTTTCATCTTGAATAACCCTTGAAATTAATGCATAACCTGTTTATTTATTTTTTGCCAGAAATCCCCTGTAATTCTCGGAAAACAAAGCAACCCTTTTGGAGCATATATTTTTCAGCTGCTTTTTACAGTGCTCACTCTCCAATCTATTCTCTGAACAATTTTTACTAACCCAAATCTTCATGCAAACATCTTTAATATAATGGAACTTGTGTGCCAGAAAATAGAAGCCACACAGGCTAAGTGGCCTAATAAGATTAAAGTGACCAATATTGCCTCAAGATATTTACCTTTTTACAATGGGTGGGAAGAGGAAACCTTTTATTAACGAGGCATGACACGGAGATTTCTGTAATGTGTTGCCAGCAAGAGAAGACACAGTGCTCTTCGAGCCACCACCCACATCGCCCTTACCTTTGATCACTGGCATGCAGTCTTATACAGCAAACACAAGGAAATGATGGACGGAGTGCTGGAACTTTTCAGACGCTCACCCCCAGTCACAGATCTGGGTTGAATCCATCATCGTTCTTTAGCTCATTTCGACACCCCAGTTCAGACACAGCTATATGCAAATCAGTCTTGACCATGTGCCTCATGGGAACAGTCCAGCCCGAACTGCCAAGCCATGCCTTCCCTGGACCGGAAACAAGCATCCTGGGACCGGTTTCAGGCTAACAGCCCTCATCAGCCAGGCTAGCTTGAATCCAGTGGCAAAGTGAGCAAGGGACCCACATCTGGGCATACCCTGCCAACTTACGGTAAACAAAGCAAACACAAGGAGATGATGGACGGAGTGCTGAAACTTTTCAGACACTCACCCCCAGTCACAGATCTGGGTTGAATCCATCATCGATCTTTAGCTCACTTCGCCACCCCAGTTCAGACACAGCTATATGCAAATCAGTCTTGACCCTGTGCCTCATGGGAACAGTCCAGCCCGAACTGCCAAGCCATGTCTTCCCTGGACCAGAAACAAGCATCCTGGGACCAGTTTCGGGCTAACAGCCCTCATCAGCCAGGTTAGCTTGAATCCAGTGCCAAAGTGAGCAAGGGACCCACGTCTGGGCATACCCTGCCAACTTAGGGCAAACAAAGCAAACACAAGGAGAAGATGGACGGAGTGCTGAAACTTTTCAGACACTCGCCCCCAGTCACAGATCTGGGTTGAATCCATCATCATTCTTTAGCTCACTTCGCCACGCCAGTTCAGACACAGCTATATGCAAATCAGTCTTGACCCTGTGCCTCATGGGAACAGTCCAGCCCGAACTGCCAAGCCATGTCTTCACTGGACCGGAAACAAGCATCCTGGGACAGGTTTCGGGCTAACAGACCTCATCAGCCAGGCTAGCTTGAATCCAGTGGCAAAGTGAGCAAGGGACCCACGTCTGGGCATACCCTGCCAACTTAGGGGAAACAAAGCAAACACAAGGAGATGATGGACGGAGTGCTGAAACTTTTCAGACACTCACCCCCAGACACAGATCTGGGTTGAATCCATCATCGTTCTTTACCTCACTTCGCCACGCCAGTTCAGACACAGCTATATGCAAATCAGTCTTGACCCTGTGCCTCATGGGAACAGTCCAGCCCGAACTGCCAAGCCATGTCTTCCCTGGACCGGAAACAAGCATCCTGGAACCAGTTTCGGGCTAACAGCCCTCATCAGCCAGGCTAGCTTGAATCCAGTGGCAAAGTGAGAAAGGGACCCACGTCTGGGCATACCCTGCCAACTTAGGGCAAACAAAGCAAAAACAAGGAGATGATGGACGGAGTGCTGAAACTTTTCAGACATTCACCCCCAGTCACAGATCTGGGTTGAATCCATCATCGTTCTTTAGCTCACTTCGCCACCCCAGTTCAGACACAGCTATATGCAAATCAGTCTTGACCCTGTGCCTCATGGGAACAGTCCAGCCCGAACTGCCAAGCCATGTCTTTCCTGGACCGGAAACAAGCATCCTGGGACCAGTTTCGGGCTAACAGCCCTCATCAGCCAGGCTAGCTTGAATCCAGTGGCAAAGTGAGCAAGGGACCCACGTCCGGGCATACCCTGCCAACTTAATGCAAACAAAGCAAACACAAGGAGATGATGGACGGAGTGCTGAAACTTTTCAGACACTCACCCCCAGTCACAGATCTGGGTTGAATCCATCAACGTTCTTTAGCTCACTTCGCCACCCCAGTACAGACACAGCTATATGCAAATCAGTCTTGACCCTGTGCCTCATGGGAACAGTCCAGCCCGAACTGCCAAGCCATGTCTTCCCTGGACTGGAAACAAACATCCTGGGACCGGTTTCGGGCTAACAGCCCTCATCAGCTAGGCTAGCTTGAATCCAATGGCAAAGTGAGTAAGGGACCCACGTCTGGGCATACCCTGCCAACTTAGGGCAAACAAGGCAAACACAAGGAGATGATGGACGGAGTGCTGAAACTTTTCAGACACTCACCCCCAGTCACAGATCTGGGTTGAATCCATCATCAATCTTTAGTTCACTTCGCCACCCGAGTTCAGGCACAGCTATATGCAAATCAGTCTTGACCATGTGCCTCATGGGAATAGTCCAGCTTGAACTGC
>CAWUFW010024370.1:0-61446 GCA_963921515.1 Calotriton arnoldi | reverse complement strand
TGGCAGTTCGTGCATTCTCGTACATGGGTTTCCCGGAGGCGAGTGTGTGGCTGTGGCATTTGTAGTTGTGTGTGCTTGGCAATGGGACTGTGTGCTGTGCACATGTGGCATGGGACGGATTGGCCATGCCGATGGGTGTGTTGCTGTGCCCCTACTCATTGTGACTCTGGTGTATGCGGGCTCCTGGCCCATCCTGGGTCTGGTTTGTACTTTGCTTTTGGGGTTCATATGGAACGCTTAGGAACGCATATGGCAACATGGGGGCCATGCCCCAGATTCGCATTTGGGAGGGAAGATGCTTTTGGGGTTCAAATGGAACGCTTAGGAACGCATATGGCAACATGGGGGCCATGCCCCAGATTCGCATTTGGGAGGGAAGATGCTTTTGGGGTTCAAATGGAACGCTTAGGAACGCATATGGCAACATGGGGGCCATGCCCCAGATTCGCATTTGGGAGGGAATATGCTTTTGGGGTTCAAATGGAACGCTTAGGAACGCATATGGCAACCTGGGGGCCATGCCCCAGATTCGCATTTGGGAGGGAAGATGCTTTTGGGGTACATGCTGTGAGCCATGGGTGCCGAACGTGACATGTGTTGTGGCAGCATGACAGTGCATGGTTTGAGGTGTGTGCATGCTTGACATGGCCTGCATATTTGCTGTCTGTTGTGATTACTGGACATGGCATTGGACGCATCGTTATGAGTGAGTGATGGTTGTGTGTGAAAGCCAACGTATTGCAGTTGTCCCATCTCCTTGGTGTGCGTGCTGCCCTGTGCCATGTGCATCACTGCAGTGCTCGTGGGGGGTGTGGCCCATGTTGTGTGTTGTTGCTCACAGTGTGTCGTGCGCTTCATTGACTTCTGGCACATGGTTGGTCATGGGCATGTATCTTAGCGTGACTGCTGTATGTGTGGCAGCTGTGCGGATGACATGCCTTTCATGAGACTGGGGCTGACGGATGGGATGGATGGTATGTTGTATGTGCATGGTGTGTCTGTGTGTTTGATGGGTTCAGTGGTGTTCGTGTGCATTTCTGTTGTTCCGCTCTGTTGCGTCTAGTGTTGTTTGTCTTACATAGGCGTAGTTGTGGGGTGTGTGGTTGACAGGCAGTAGGGGCTACATGGACAGGACTTCAATGGTGTTTCGGTTGTGTGTGATGAGTTGCACAGTGGCTGCCGTGTGGTACTATTTTCAGTGTGGCTTGTGTATGCAGACGTGGCTCCTTGGGTGTTGCTATGTCTGTGATGGGTCATGTGGGGTGTGAGTCTGTTGTTCATGTCCGTGTGCACATTGTTCACTTGTTCGTGACGGTGGGCGGTGCTGCGTGTTCGTCTGCTACGTGACATGTCCCATGTGTTGGTCGTGTGCCGGTCCTCATACCTCCAGTAATCCAGCCCTGTCCAGTTTCCCACCTACAGGTTGTTCGTGCGTGCACTGTACTGGATGCCACATTGCTCTTAGCGGGGGTGCTCCATGTTGCAGGTCTGTGGGGGTGGGGGGGTGTTGTGGGTCGTGGGGGTGGCTGGACACCCACTGACACCGATTGCTGTGGACCGTGATGTCTGCCTTTCGGCTGTCGTTGTGCACTGCGGTGGCTGACACGTGGCTGTGGGGTGTGGGGGATGCTCCTCCTTGCTGTGCTGTGGGACTAGGGGCCTGGTGTGTGTTGTACTTGGGCTGTCCACCGTCCCACCCACTGCACTTTGTGTTCCTGCCACTTACCTGTTACTTGTCAGTTTGTGCAGCTGTGGCGGACACATGGGTGTGGTGGGTGCTCGTTGTGGCGCTTCTGGCATATTTGGGGACCTGTTGGTGGTTACGTGGCTGGCTGAATGTACACATGTCCCCACGCATCTTACAGTTGTTCGGTTTGGGCTGTGTGTGGTGGTGTCTGTTGCATGTGTGTGTGATGTGTTGTGTATTGTGTGCTGGACATGGGGGTGTTTGTCCCTGGGAGCTGTGGCATGGTGGTAGTGCATGTGAGTACATAGCGGTGTGCTGGTATACATTAGTTTGTACTTACCAGCCTCCACTCCCCTGCTAATCCGGCGAGGATCTCGGGATGTATGATGACTCGCACCTTCTCCTCCCACGCTTTGAAGGTCTTGAAGAGCGCGGGATTCCCTCCGCCAGTGACGGCAGCCAGCTCTCTGTTTTTGCCCTCCTTCTTCTTGACCAGGCTCTTGACGTCATTCCACCGTTTGTTAATTTCGACTCTGTTCCTGGGCAGGGTCCCGACTGCATTGACCTGGTCTACGATCCGGTTCCACATTCTGTTTCTGGTGGCTAGTGGTGTGTGTTGGACCATGTTCCCATAGATTTGTGGGTGCACCTTGATGATCTCGTCGACCATGACCGTCAGCTCCATGGGCGTGAACTTGGGCATTCTTTGTGGTGCCATGGTGTTTGTGGTGCTGGTGCGGTGTGTGTTGTGTAATGTGCAGGGGGTTTGTGGTGCCGGTGTTTGGTGGTGGTGGTGGTGGTGATGTGTGTGTTTCTGTGGTGTGCTGTTGTCCTCGCTGTGTCACTGTGTCCTCTCCTCTCTGGTTTGCAATGTAGCAAGGGGTTGTGGTCTGTGGGAGTGCTGCTTTTGTACTCACCTATGTGGGTGTGTCCTCATGGTCTGTTGTTTTCAGGTGTGTTGTGTCTGGGGTTCTGGCCTTTGTAGTTTTTGTTTGTCCGGGGGTGTTTTCGGGATGTGTACTGTGCTTGTCTATTTGTGCGTGCCTTGCTGTGTGGACTTATTGGCCATGTTGTGTGCTATTGGTTTTGTGAGCGGATGGTTTCTGTGCAGGGACGTGGGCGCCATGGTTTCTGCCGTGTCGATTGGCATCGGCGTTGTTTGCGCTGGCGGGCGGTATATTTGTGGTTTTCCGCGCTCATGGCGGTGCGATCGTAATTTCACGTGCGGTGTGTCGGCCGTGAGGGCGGGCGGTTTTGTGTTGTCGGGCGTGTTTCCGTCCGTGGCGGGCGGTTTGACTCCGACTCGGACGATGGCGGGCGGTATTTTGTGTGATTTTTCCGCAGATGGCGGTTTTCGGTTTGTGTAATCGTAATGGCGTGGTCGGTGTTCAGACGGTGTATGCGGGCGGATTTTTGCCGCTTCCATGCCTGGCGGATTTATTTACGCCGGGTATCGTAATGGGCCCCTAAGTATCCACAATGGGGAAAAATGAAACAAACAGTTTTTCCCTCACCAGGGCATGCAAAACATATTTCATAAGGTCCCTGCTTGTAGTTACATGGCCCCCCCACTCCTGGAAGTCCAAGGGGAGACCTCAGGGAGGGGTCCAAAAATGTAAAAACAAGGTAGATTATCATTTTTAAAGTGTCCCCACCACCAAAGTAGAATTTGCGAACAATTTACTTTAAAGACAGTCTGCAAAGCAAGGCTGCCTTTAAAATGACAGCAGGCATACAGCAGTGCACACATGCAAGTGCAGGAAATCTACTGGGCCTCTAAACTCGCTTGCCCTAGTATATACTAGGGACTTGTAGGCAGTTTGCATCCCCCTTGCCCTATTTTATACTAGGGACTTACAGGGTCTGTCATTGCCAATTGTAATTATGCTTGATTACCATATACATTTTTCATCCGAGCACTCTCCCTGGGCGGGGTTAGCAGAGCCCAGGGCACAGTCAGCTACCACTGGTATCAGTCCAAAAAATGGAGGTGAATAGTGCAAAAAGGATAACTTTCTCACAAAGGGTGTCTGCATTATTGGCAAGATTGCTTTTGTGCAGGAAGGGACACATTTATGCACAAACAAAAAATCCTTAGAGCCATTTATATCTTTCTGTGTGTTGCGGAATGCATCACGCATAGAAAGAGGAAATAATGAGGATTAATAAGGATATTTCTCCTTGCTACACCTCACTATTGAAGGCATTGGATTTTGGTGCATTCTCAGGTTTACCAGCTTTAGTAAATCTGTGAATGCACCAAAATCTATGGGTGGATGCATGGGAACTCTAGTGCTCTATGCATGGATTACCTCCCAGCCTGAAATGTAGCATAAGGCAGCGCAAGTCGCTACATTGCATTACATTTGTTTGCTGAGCCATGTAGGGATGTGCAAATCGCCCCTTGTGCGGTTTTGTAAATATTATTGAAGTGTTAGCGTTGTCCTTGTGTAGCGTTGCACAATGCAAAGACTCAAAGGCTTCATAAATTTGGGCCATAATGTTCTCCATACAGTACCAAAAAACACAACTCACACAGTTCAAAGCCACTTTGTGGCTAAATGTTGTTGCCTACATCCCTTGACTCAACCCTCAATCAATCAATCAATCAATCAATCAATCAATCAATCAATCGATCAATCAGGGGTCTTATAAAGCCCAACTACTCACTCGTAAGGGTCTCCAGGCGCTGGCTGGTGGGGTTTTGTAGATCAGTCGAAGAGCCACGTCTTGAGGTCCTTCCTGAATTGAGGCAGTGATGGTGCTTGCCTGAGGTGCAGAGGACGGGAGTTCCAGGTCTTCACCCCGGGGTAGGAGAGGGATCTTCCTGCAGCCCATGTCTTGCGGATCTGTGGAATAGTGGTCAGGGCCAGATGGGCGGAGCAGAGGTGTCTGGTCGGTGTGCAGAAGGAGAGACAGTGGTTGAGGTATTTGGGTCTGGTGTTGTGCAGGGCTTTGTAGGCATGTGTGAGGATCTTGAAGTTGATTCTTTTGTTGATGGGAGCCAGTGGAGGTCTCTCAGTGACCGGAGATGTGGTTTTGGTGGGGGATGTCCAGGATAAGTCAGGCGGAGGTGTTCTGGATACGCTGCAATTTCTTTTGGCGTTTTTGGGTCATGCCGGCATAGAGTGCGTTGCCGTAGTCGAGCTTGCTGCTGATGAACGCCTGGGTGACAGTTCTCCTTGGCTAAGTGGGGATCCATTTGAAGGTTTTTAGGAGTAGGCAGAGCGTGTGGAAGCAGGAGGATGATACAGCATTGATTTGGTGGTTCATAGAGAGCGAGTAGTCGATGATGATGCTGAAGTTGCATGTCTGGTCAGTGGGTGTAGGGGGTCCAAGTGCTGCTTGCTACCAGGAGTCATCTGAAGCAGAGGGGGTGGAGCCCTGGATGAGGACTTCGGTTTTGTCAGAATGGAGTTTTAGGCAGCACTCCTTCATCCAGGCGGCTACTGCCTTCATCCTTTTGTGGAAGTTGCTCTTAGCAGCTGTGGGTTTGTCAGTGAGGGAGAGGATCAGCTCTCTGTTGTCAGCTTAGGAGACGATGTTGAGTCCATGGTTTCTGACGATGGCTGCAAGAGGGGCCATGTCTATATTGAAGAGGGTGAGGCTCAGGGAGGAGCCCTGAGGGACTCCGCAGCTGATCTCTGTAGGATTTGAGAAGAATGGTGGGAGTCTGACGCTCTGGGTTTGGCCGGTGAGGAAGGAGTGAATCCACTCTAGCGCTTTGTCGCTGATGCCGGCGTCGTGGAGTCTTGTGCAGAAGGTGTGGTGGGAGATGTTGTTTAAGGCAGCAAAGCTCCGGGAGAATGAGGCCTGAGGTTTTGCCTCAGTTGAGGAGAGTACGGCTGTTGTCAGTTGCGGCAAGGAGTGCAGTCTTGGGGCTGTGGTTGCTCCTGAAGCCAGGTTGGGAGGGGTCCAAGGTGTGGTTTGTTTTGAGTAATTCTGTGAATTGGCATGCTATGAGAGTGCTTTGAAATGAAAAATAGCAGCAAAAAAACTCTCAAAATAAATTTGCTGCTGGAAAGTTGAGAAGATAAATTAAGCCTTTTAGTGGGTAGTTTCCCATATTTGATCAACCTCACACATTGACACCAACTCACTGTACAGTAATTGCTCAACCAATTATGCAATGGAATTGCAACTTTGTCATATTGCAATGATATATGCATGTTTGCACAGACACAGAAGAGTGCTGTGCACCATTTTTTGCAAAAACTTCTACTTCACTAGCACATGCGCTGACATTCTAACTCCCCAGTTTAGTACATGTGCTACAGAGCACAGTGTGGGATAATGGAGCAGCACATTGGAAACATGGAGTAGCACATGACCTTTGAGCATTGTTGTGGGAGCAAAAAAGAACAATTGATGGACGGAAAGCTGAACAATGTCAAACATTCACCCCCATTAGAGAGATCTGGTCCTAAATCCATTATTTTTTTGCTCACCAAGCCATTCCAGTTTGCACCCAGTCATACGCAAATCAGTCTAGACCCTGCTTCCCATGGGAACAGTCCACCCCAAACTGCCAGGCCAGGTCTTCCCTGGACCAGAAACAAGCATCCTGTGACGGTTTTGGGGTATCACCCCTCAACAGCCAGGCTAGCTTGACTCCAGTGGCATGGCGAGCACAGGACCGACGTCTGGGCATACTCTTCCCACTTAGGAAGACAATAGCAAAAAGAAAATTGATGGGCGGAATGCTGAACAAAGTCAAACATTCACCCCCAGAACAGAGAACCGGGCCTAAATCCATCGTTTTTTTCCTCACCATGCCAATCTAGTTTGGACCCAGCCATATGCAAATCTGTCTTGACCCTGCTCCCCATGGGAACAGTCCAGCCAAAACTGCCAGGCCAGGTCCTCCCGTGACCATATTTCATGTGGGCAACCTCTCTGCAATGACAGAAATTCCAAAACACACAGTCAAGGTGAGTTATTATTTATGGTATATTTACTAACATTTTGTGCTAGCTTTGTATTTCAAAAGTGATGCAAATCAGTGCAAAATGTTTATTCCAAATGTACTTTCAGCCCAAAACTTGTTTTGCGCAATAAAGTTGCCTGAAAGTAATGCAAAGCAGTGCCTAGCGCTGTTCTGCTGCACTTTGAGTCAACGGGATGTATCATGTGCAGTACATGGGCATTCCCATGCAACCACCCATGTCTTTTTTATGCAAAATCCTATCTACTAAAAAATTGGACAGGTATTTGCATAAAAAAATAATGCTGTTTAACATTTGCATTATCGAGGAAAAACATTCTAATTTCGAGAAACTTTTCCTTCTTTGCATTGGTACAGCACTGTTCAGCACACATCCAACATGAGAAAAGTTTTAAAATCTGTCTAGGCATGGTATTTTGAACTGGAAGGGCTGCCTTTCAGTACAAGGCATATGCTAAACATGACACAGACACCAGTGTGTGTGTGTCTCCAGGCTGATTGTGCTCCAGCGCTGGGTAGAGAACACGACAGTGCCTTATCTTAGTAGATATGCACTTTCCTGCTCTTTCTGTCTCACACAACACAGAGCAGCAACTTTGGCTGCCGCACTGCATTGCAAGACATTTTAGTAACTATAGCCATATGTCAGTGGTTCCCAATCTGTGCACCCTGGCTCCCTGGGGAGCCGTCAAAACTAGCCAGGGGAGCCACACACCAAGCACTTTAATGCATTGAATGTTGAAGGGTTTGTTGGCTTCAGTTAAACTAATTAGACTTAAACGCATGATGTCGATGATTTGTAAGTGACATGCCTAAAGCTGGAAACTTAGGGGGTGATTACGATGGCGGAGGTTCTGCCACCGCCAGCCGTGCAAAGACCGCCCACCACAGTTCCGCCACTGACAATCGTTCTGATTGCCTGGCGGACCGGCCTGCATGTTGTAAATGGTGGCGGTGCCTAGCAGGCACCGTCCACCAAATTACAATGCTGGCTCAAGCCAACCTTTCAAAGGCTAGCGGGGATTGGCTACGGGGGCCCGTTGCGGGCCCCCCTTGTGTAGGGGTGGTGGTAGTGGTGCACTGGGGGGGTACCCATGGTACCCCCCTACATTTCCCTGCACTAAGTGGTAGGCACCGCGTGGTGCCTGCCACGTAGAGCAGGGAAATGCACATCATGGCTGTTTAGTATTGCGGCGGGTGCTGCAGCCAGGCGGGCGGTCCCAGTCACCGCTATGATGGCGGGCGGATTCGAGTCCGCCCGCCATCATAATGACCCCCTTAGTTCTTAATTGATGGCATGTCAAGAGAGATGACCTCCATATTTCACTGGATCCTCATGTTCCAACACTCCCAAAGTAAGCGGAAGATGCCCGATTAATTTTGTTAGACTTGTTGATAATTTAGTTTTTTTCCCAATGCAATTTACACCAATGCAAGTTATCAGGTAAAAGTACAGTTGTCCTGTCTCTCAAACCACTAAGTGATATTAAGTATTGACATGTGTACTTGAACCATAGGTACTTCCAGTACATATTTCTTTCATTCCACACACATTTCCAGACAGGACAGCTCTCTCTATGAGCACAGGGAAGTAAAACACCATATAGGGCATAATGCCAACATTTGAAAGCAAGAAAGAGGGATGTTTAAAAAAAAAATCTGAAGAATTTATTTGGCTTGAATTGAATTTGAGACAATTTTAGGGAGGAGACAGATAAAATAAAGCTGTATGTGAGTTTAAAAATCGTGTGTCACCCTGCTGAGACAGGTGTGTTGGCACATATTTTTATTTTTATTTATTTTATTTTATTTAATGCGATTTTATATAGCGCGAACATTACCCGAAGGTGTCAGAGCGCTTTACAAAAGAACCAGTTGCGTTACATAAGGACTTTGGTTTACATGAGTTACATAAGAGATACAAACAGAATTTTTTTTTGCAAATATACAAGTGGAGTGAAAGGAGGGAAAAATTGCAAATGTACAAGTTGTAAAGTCACTCAATGAAGAGATACAAACAGATACACTCTAAAATCACATAGGAGAGGTAGTAAGTACAAATGTCTACTACATATACTAGTGGTTAGAGTTATATATACAAGTGGAGTGAAAGGAGGGAAAAATTGCAAATGTACAAGTTGTAAAGTCACTCAAGGAAGAGATACAAACAGAAACTCTAAAATCACATAGGAATGGTAGTAAGTACAAAGGTCTACTACATATACTAGTGGTTAGAGTTATATAAATATACAAATAGCAAATTCACTCAGGATTACATTTTAACAGCGATTAGGCTTAGACAATTATATATTACATATTTACAGAGCAGGAAATTCTTGCCATCGTTCAGCCAGGTGTTCAGCAGCTCCACCGGGAATCGGCCATGTGGTTCGGGTCATAGATCTAGAGAGCTAGTGACAGAGCAGTGTTCAGTGTTCCTATGCCATGGGTAGAAATGGAAGTGCATGCAAATATTCTTCAAGTGAGAAACACTTTGACAATTGGGCCTACATGCATAGGGGTGCTATCTAGTACTGTAAGTGGGATAAAAAAGTTTGAGAGGGTTCTCTAAAAAAGGCATGGGCAAAGCAGTGTAACTAGGAATATTTTATTACGCCGCCTTAGTAATACAAAAGACCAGGCGTATATGATTATAATACCTTCATCAGCTTCATCCCAATTATTTTCAGGGAGAAAAATGCAAGTACTCCTGAGGACGGGCTTACACCCCCCACCCTCCAAAAAAAAGTAACAGTGGGGAGCCGTGGCCAATGGCCAATGGGTCAAGGGAGCCGCAAGTCCAAAAAGTTTGGAATTCAGTGCCCTATGTGCTTAACTCACCATATTTCAGATATTTTTAGTTCCTTCACTTTCATTCAAGGTGATTCTCATTCTCGGCAAATGAGACATGTTTGACCGGACAGCCTTAGGGTGGTCTTCCCTCAACTTTTTGCCTGCCTCCCTCCACTTTTCTGACCTCGTTTTTGCTGGTTTTAGGACTCTGAGCACTCTACCGCTGCTTACCAGTGCTAAAGTGCATGTGCTTTCTCCCTTAAAAATGTTA
Source organism: Calotriton arnoldi (assembly GCA_963921515.1). Taxonomy (NCBI): domain Eukaryota; kingdom Metazoa; phylum Chordata; class Amphibia; order Caudata; family Salamandridae; genus Calotriton; species Calotriton arnoldi. The sequence goes on along the minus strand of CAWUFW010024370.1, from coordinate 51,750 downwards.
TGAGTGACATACAACTTTTTGGTATATTTCATTTACCTGTAAGACCTTTGTAAATTGGTATACCATATACCCAGGGCCTGTAAATTAAATGCTACTGGTGGGCCTACAGCACTGATTGTGGCACCCACACAAGTAGCCTTTAAAACCTGTCCTGGGCTTGCCATTGCAGGGCCTGTGTTTGCACTTTACTGGCACTTCAACGTGGCATTTAAAACTAATTGGCAAGACTTAAAATCTCCTTTTATAACATATAAGTCACCCCTAAGGAAGGCCGGTGCTATGAAAGTAAAAGGTAGGACATGTACTTTTATGTTTTACATGTCCTGGTAGTGACAAACAGCCAATTTTGTTTTTCACTACCGTGAGGCTTACTCCTCTCATAGGCTAGCAATGGGAGTTCCTTTATACACTTTTAAACTGTAATTCCTGATCAGAGAGGAGTAGCTTTTCCATGTCTCATGTTTGGAATGGTCTTGATAAATCTTCTTTACTGGTGAAGTTGGATTTAACATTACTGTTTTAGAAATGGCACTTTTAGAAAGTGAACATTTCTCCACTCATAGCTCGTTTGTGCCTTACAGCCTGTCTCCAATACACATCTGGGTTGGGTGACAGCTATATTTTGTGCATTCCCTCTAGATAGCCACAAACACAAGAAGGTGAGGTTTATCTGCATTCTGAGGACTCATCTGCATTCTGGTGGGTCTTCCTGGGCAGGGAGGAAAGGGAGGGGCTGTCATTTGCACTTCAATAGGTGTTGTACTAGCCACACACAAAGTACTAATTTACCCCCAGGTTTAGCCTGGCAGACAGGACTGGGCTGAAAGGGATTATGTGCACTTCAGAGGCCATCCTTTGATGTCACCTTCACTTCATTGGCACTTTTGGGTACAAGTACTGGGTCCCTGACCCACACAAATCAGACACTGCTAGATCTACAACTGGACTCTGTCAGAAGAACTGCTGTGCTGCTCCAAGAACTCAAATAGACTGCTGATCTTAGAGGCCTGCTTTTCTGCTTGTTGCTCTGCTGCCTGCAGCTCTCTGACTTTGCTGAAGGAGAGCTAGAGTCTGCCTTCATTCAAGTGATTTCCATGGGCTTGCTATCTTGCATCCTGTTGCTTGAGACTCAGGGATATAAAAAGTATCTACCCGTTTCCTCTGACTGACTCACTGGAAGTAGACCCAGGTACTTGCATCATCGGAACCAACATGAAGAAACAACAAGCCCCACAAAGCCTTGCCACACTGCTGACAGCTACTTGAATCCGATGACCGAAGCCTCGCAGTCTTGCCGCATAGCCTCTCGGAACCGACTCCGGACAACTCGAAGCCTCGCAAAGCCTCGCCACACTGCCTCTCAGAACCAACGCCGGATAATGAGAAGCCTCACAAAGGCTCACCACACAGCCTCTAGGAACCAATGCCAGATGACACGAAGCCTCGCAAAGCCTCGCCACACAGCTTCTCAGCACCAACGCTGGATGGAACGGGGCCGCACAGACTGCGACCAGGAAAAGTACTTTGTTCACCTGGGCCTGCGCGGTCCTGTCGCTGGCCTGCGCTCCATTGCGGACGGCCCGAACTTTGACTTTGCCCTGGTCCAGCACGACCTAAAGTAACCTTTAGCGCTACTTGCTTCTAAGCACTTTTTTGCATCTATTTCAATATTTTTAATTTTACTTGATGGATTTTGGTCATTTTAATCTTATTTTGCTCAAAATATAACCATCTATTTTTCTAATCTGGTGTGGATTTTTTTTGTGGTGTATTGACAGTGTTGTTCTATGAGTTGTTGCACAAAACCTTTACCACATTGCCTTCTAAGTTAAGCCTGACTGCTCTGTGCCAAGCTACCAGAGGGTGAGCACAGGATGATTTAGGTTGTATAGTGGCTCACCCTGATTAGGATTGTGGTCCTTACTTGGACAGGGTGCATACCTCTGACAATTTGAGACCCAATTTCTAACAAGACACAAAGAAAGAAAGTTAGCCTTTTCATTCAAGTTTGGGTGGAAGGGAGAAATAGAATTTTCAGAGAAACACAATTTTATTTGTGAGCTGTAGATCAAGTTGGTGTGTGTGTATGGAATAGGACACCCTGAGATAGGTCTGGATGAGGTGTATGACAGAGTTCCTTGTAGGTCTCACTGCTGCTGTTAGTTGCTACATGTTAGGACTGAAGAGTATAATAGAGCTACATGTGTGTCCCAGTAATGCAACTGCAATTGGTAGGGGCTCCATGTCAGGACTGAGGTGTGTGACATAGTTATGTATGAGTCCCAACACAGGAAGACCAATGGCTAAAGGCTGCATGTCAGGACTGAAGTGTGTTGTAGCACTGCTGGTGCAATCCAATACTGGTTACAGGTTAGTAATGAAGATCTCATGTGTCTCTCAGTACTGGAATACCAGAGGGTGGGTGTGCATGTCAGGATAATGTGTATGGAATATCTGCATGTGTGTGCCTGTACTGGAAAAGCAGTGGGTGGGGATGCTACAGGTAATGATTTAGATGCTTGGCAGAGGCGCATGTGGTCCTGGTACTCAAACTTCAGTTCATGGGTGCTGTAAGTCAGCTTTGCAGTGTATTGCAGAGCTGCATGTGGGCCCTAGTACTGGTGAACAGCGGTGAGTGCTGAAGGTCAGGCTTGATGTTTGTCGTAGGACAGCATGTGGTTCCTGGTATCAGAGTAGCAATACCGATCAGTGTTGGAAAGAACTTTCAGGCAGTTTGGCACTGCCAGATGGGTGAGCTTTAAAGGGCCAATGTGTGGAATGGGTTTTTTTTTGGTCCTTGGTCCTGTCACAGGACAAACAAAAATGGCTCACACACTGACCCTTCCAGGCTAGCCTATCTGGCAGTGCCAGACTGCTCAAAAGACCTTTACAAAACTGGGACTGGGGTGTATTGCATGAGTATTGGAAAGGTTTGCTGAATATGTGTCTGTGGGACCAAGAAGTAATGGCATAGAGTGGACTGCTGCAGGACAGGATCGAAGTGCACTGTACATCTGCTAGTGCTCCCAAATACTGGTTGAACAGTGGTTGGATGTTGCATGTCAATAATCAGGAGTATGGTAGAAGTGTGTTTGTGTCCTAGTAATGGAAGACCAGTGTGTGGGTACTGCCATGGACATCATCTGGGGTTTGCAAAGGGTACCAGCTGACACCCATGGCTTTCCCATTGCTGCATGAGCCACTGTCCTTGCCACCCTTGGCCTCAAAGGTAGCAGAAGTAGGACCAGAACACATACAGGCCTTAAGGATTTGTGTGCATATTCATTTATCAGTGTCCCTGCCTACATCTCAACATCATGTCCCTGTATAATGCATGCTTGTGAGTCAAAGTGCATGTATTCCATCTGAAAATTACCTAGAGCATGCACAACTTCAGTGTCTGTATGTGCACCCACTCTTCAGGTAGGGGAAAAATGCCTAAATAAGTAGATTTTCATTGGCAAAGTATTCCTGTAAAGTATCATTGTAATATTCGACTTAGCTATGACTGCAAGCAACGTGAAAATCTTTACTGTGTACAGACAGTTACACAATATCTTTGAGCAAATTTTAAAATGAAAACAAGCTCACAGTCTCATTTCAGTGTTGATCATTTCTTTTTTCAAAATTGCAGAATCGCAAATACTTGGCTACTACTGTATATGAATTTATTTTTGGTAATTGGAGGACAAGACAAGCAACCTATTTTATGCAACTGCCACCAGAAACAGGGGGGTTGGTTCTGCAAAATTAAATGCTACTATTTGACAGTGCAGAGCCCCAAAATAGCTAAAATGATAAGGTAAAAGTATTCTATTGAATCATCGATGTCTGACATTCCTTTCCCAATTGTAACCCATTTTTCTTACTTCAATTACAGAACCCAAAGTTTGATCCCTGAGACTGTCATTATTCAACCACTGAGACATTGCTCTCCCACCTAAATCTTAAGTTTCAAAATGGACTTTCTGGAGCATGGTGAACCATGCATCAATAAATTGATGAGTCAGGCATTACACCAGTGCTTTTTCAAATTCCCAAACAAGTTTTAAATATCTTTAAGCGTAACCAGGTGATTAGGAACATGTGTGTGAGAGATGCAAGCTGAAATCAAGTTGGGGCTAGCCATGGATTTAGGTTGGCATGTTGTGGACTGAGAGTGTATTGCATGGAGATATGGGTACTCATTGGTGTCTGCATTGACTCCTTGCCCTGAACTATGAAGTGCAGTCCTAACGAGGTTACTGAGTTTGGGCCAGTTGACCCACACCAATCTAATCTGCAATTGCTGAAAGACGGTCTTGGCTTGCGTCATATGAACCTGGGCTAGGTTTTGGAAAACAGGCTGGGCACTGTCTGTGCAAAGTGTATACTTGAGGGGTGTTGTCATGCTGAAAGGTTCTTTGTGCTGAGGCTTCTCTGCAGTTTGTTCAAAAATGATCAGGGAACCAAAATAAAGGTTGTGTTTCTTGCTTGGGATGGATTTTCCTTGACCTGTGTGGGACAGTAGTGCTATTGTATCCCAGAATAGCTGTATTGTATATATAAATGCTAATTATTTCAAATGTTCTAGGTGTCTTCAAATGTGCTGTAGCACAAGAGCTTGACAACCAGTTTTTCCTTGAGATAGTCCCATGAACTCCTCTTGCTCCCTAGAGTGGAAATTAATTTCTGTGAGGTAGTGTTTTCTAAAAACTATAAAAAAAGAAGTGCATGGACCATGGCCAGTGTAGGTAATATATCAGAAGGGGCCAGTGAAAGGTCAAGGAGTAAGATCTTGTTGTGAGTAAACATTCTGTTTTCGGTGGATATCTACATTTATTGTGGCATTACCTGACACGGGTCTCAATTATAGTAAATAATCCAACACTTTGTCCTGAGGATGGTCTCATGCATTCATAATAAAAACACAAATAGCCTCTAAAAACATTTACAAAGTTAGTAGTGGAAAAGAAGTATGCCACTCTTCAAACCATGATGTGGATCAAGAGTAAGACCAAATCAGTGCAAAAATCACCCAAAACAAATACAAAAGAATTATCCTTGTTTTGCGGGCTTCATTCTCTTTTCCAATATGGAGGCTCCGATTGTATTGTTTATGAGTGATGTTTGTTTTATATAGTGGCCGATTTATATGAGCTGTTGGAAACATACCTATCATCAATGTTCCCTCTAATTTTTTTCCTCTGTGTGCGGCAGTGTAGGGTCTCTGTGCGCTGCAGCCATGGCTATGTGCGCCAGGAACCAGACTGCCCTTGTGCGCAGCGCCAAATATCACTCCAAACTTTTGCTTAAAATAACTGAAAAGACGGTGCATTTCCACACATACAACCCACGTTAAGGGGCTTAAGGCAGATTTGCACCAATGTGGCGCATTTCCATAAGCATAGATATCAAAGAATGTGGCCCTATCATGTTTATGCTGAAAAAAGCTTTTACATTTTTTCCAGACTATCCATGATCAAATTTTACAAGAATATCGCAAAATTAAAAGGTGAGTAGTAAAGATTTACAAAGGCATGTGGGCTTTTGTTTAAGTATTCATGTTAATCACAGCTCGTGAAGGGGCTGTGATTAACATGAATACTTAAACAAAAGGCCACAATTACTCTCGCAGCCGCGCTTTACAGCCCTGCCAAGTGTCACACATCTCGCGTTACACTAACACATTTTAAGTCACATTACCGCATGTAAAAAGATTGTCACGCAAATCAGCTTACTAAAAAGCTGAGTGTATTACCTGTTTTAATGCTTTGTAGAGTCGAATATTTTGTGAGGTTGTAGGCGGCGCACAGCAGTCAATGCGAGTGCTGTTATGCTTTGCTGGGACTGGGCTGGCTATTGGACTGTCTTTTGTTGGTGTTGCGTAGCGCAGGCTGACCTGGCTACCTTCCCCGGCACCAAAAGGTCAGTAGTAGTGCACACGTGCGTGCAGCCATGTGGCCTGCAAGCACAACGAAGTTTACTATTGCCAGGCAGTCCGTAAAGTGTCAGTACAGCTAAAGGAAGAAGTTCAGCAGGTGCGTCGTGTGGACAGACAGGGACTGAAAGGCTCCAGTCGGCGCAGGCAGGATATTTTCAATTTCAAATTCCTGTTGCAGCCAGCCTGGGCCACCTAGAATTGCTGCTGCCGGAATTAAATTAAAGGAAAAGGAGTGTCCTCCTCGGCACGTGCTGCCTTCCCATGCTTGTGTGTGGGGGTGGTGTTCGCTGGGGGCTGTGTCCAGTCACGGTGAGAGGAGGTACGTACTCCATGTTTGATTTCTGATCACTTTTTTAGATTAAGTGCCAAAATTTAGCGCTATAATGCAGTGCGCAACATCACTTGTAAATTCTGCCTAAATAAAGAGACATTCGAGATTAAAATTGTCGATCCTGCATTGTTTTATTACAGCTTGTGCTAAAATGGGATTCTGGTTTAAACAAAGCAGTCGATGACGGAGATTCTCCTAAAGGATCAGAACATGTATTCCCAGTTAGCACCATCGCTTCCCGTTACAGGGCCTAAAGGAGCTGTAATTACCTACTTGCCAGGTAGGTCGCTCCCCCACCACACAGCTCCGCCTGTGTTGTCTGCCCGCTGCTCCTGTAGGTAAGATCGCCCTCCGCTTGTGGCCCCGGTGCCCGTTTTTGTCTGCTCTCCCCTGTTTTTCCTTTCTGTGCCCCTCGCTGCCCCACTGTTGTTGTGCCCGTGATTTTGTCTGCTGTCCCCCTGTTTTTCCTTTCTGTACCCCTCGCTGCCCCACTGTTGTTGTGCCCGTGATTTTGCCTGCTCTCCCCCTGTTTTTCCTTTCTGTGCCCCTCGCTGCCCCACTGTTGTTGTGCCCGTGATTTTGCCTGCTCTCCCCCTGTTTTTCCTTTCTGTGCCCCTCGCTGCCCCACTGTTGTTGTGCCCGTGATTTTGTCTGCTGTCCCCCTGTTTTTCCTTTCTGTGCCCCTCGCTGCCCCACTGTTGTTGTGCCCGTGATTTTGTCTGCTGTCCCCGTTTTTCCTTTCTGTACCCCTCGCTGCCCCACTGTTGTTGTGCCCGTGATTTTGCCTGCTCTCCCCCTGTTTTTCCTTTCTGTGCCCCTCGCTGCCCCACTGTTGTTGTGCCCGTGATTTTGTCTGCTGTCCCCCTGTTTTTCCTTTCTGTGCCCCTCGCTGCCCCACTGTTGTTGTGCCCGTGATTTTGTCTGCTGTCCCCCTGTTTTTCCTTTCTGTGCCCCTCGCTGCCCCACTGTTGTTGTGCCCGTGATTTTGTCTGCTGTCCCCCTGTTTTTCCTTTCTGTGCCCCTCGCTGCCCCACTGTTGTTGTGCCCGTGATTTTGTCTGCTGTCCCCCTGTTTTCCTTTCTGTACCCCTCGCTGCCCCACTGTTGTTGTGCCCGTGATTTTGCCTGCTCTCCCCCTGTTTTTCCTTTCTGTGCCCCTCGCTGCCCCACTGTTGTTGTGCCCGTGATTTTGTCTGCTGTCCCCCTGTTTTTCCTTTCTGTGCCCCTCGCTGCCCCACTGTTGTTGTGCCCGTGATTTTGTCTGCTGTCCCCCTGTTTTTCCTTTCTGTGCCCCCGCTGCCTCTCGCCACTCCCGCCGCTGCGTTCCCTGCGGCCCCGCCCCCTGACTGCCCATTCGCTGCCCCTGCCTCCCGCCTCCCAGCTGCTCCTCCCTCCCACCTCCCCATAAATGGCGGCCGCTGCACGCGCCGCGCAGCGGACGTGCGCAGCGGGCGCGCCGCTGGCGCGCCGAAGGCGCGCCTAAGGCAAGCCCCGTCTGCGCCCGTCCGCGACTGGACCGCGCCCAGCGCCAGAACCCCTGGAACCCACCAACGCAACACTACTCGACGGACCTACGACGCCGCCACACTCACCGCACTCAATGCCGGCCGGAACCCTGCCTGCTACCGAGCCTCACCGAGACGCACCCACGGACCCTTCGCCTGCCAAGCCTGCCGATTCACCTGCCCCCGGACGTGCACCACCTCCGCCAAGTCGAGCAACAGCAGCAACCACCTGAAATGCATCCTGCTGAACACCCGCTCCGTCCACAGGCACGCCGTGGAACTCTGGGACCTGCTCGACGCAACAGCACCGGACATCGCCTTCCTCACCGAGACCTGGATGAACGCCTCCTCAGCGCCCGACATCGCCATAGCCATCCCGGATGGATACAAGATCACCCGGAAGGACCGCGTCAACCAGACGGGAGGAGGCATCGCCATCATACACAAGAACACCATCCGCATCTCGACTAACTCCGACGAGACCTTCTCCGCCGCCGAACACCTACACTTCCAGATACACACTGACCCCAAGACCACCCTCCGAGGCACCCTCATCTACAGACCCCCGGGACCACGCACACTATTCAGCGAAGACATCGCAGACTTCATCAGCCCGCACGCCATGCCCTCAGCCGACTACATCCTCCTAGGGGACCTCAACTTCCACCTGGAGAACAACAACGACAGAAACACCACCGCCCTGCTGGACAACCTCGCCAACCTCGGACTCAAGCAACTGGTGAACACGCCCACCCACTACGCCGGCCACACGCTTGACCCTGTCTTCTCGTCCAGCAAGCACATCTCCTTCAGCCACGCCACCGGACTCCACTGGACCGACCACAGCTGCGTCCACTTCAGCTTCAGAAAGACTGCGACCCACCACCACCCGCAACAGGCTCCCCGCCGGAGCTGGAGCAAGATCACCGCCGAGCAGCTCACCGCCTCCCTCAGCCAGAACACACCCACCAACACAACGGACCCAAACGAAGCAGCCAGCAACCTCGCCAAGTGGCTGACCGCCTGCGCCCGACGACCTCGCACCACTAAAAAACCCTCCCAGCAGACCCGGAAGCAAGAAAACCCCTTGGTTCACCAACGAACTCAAGGAATCCAAGAAGAACTGCCGCACTCTCGAGAAAACCTGGCGACTCGACCAGACCACAGACAACAGGACCGCCCTCAAGCACGCCACCCGCAAACACCACCAGCTGATCCGTGCCACCAAGAAGTCGGCACTCAAAGAACGACTGGACAACAACGCCCATGACAGCAAGGAACTTTTCAGCATCGTCAAAGAGTTCTCCAACCCCAGCGCCGGAAACAACGACATCACCCCCTCGCAAGACCTCTGCAACTCACTCTCCGCGTTCTTCCACCGCAAGATCACCGACATACACAACAGCTTCGACGCACAAACAACGCACCCTACCGCCGAACCAACGCCCGCCACCACCACCCTCTGCAACTGGACCCCGATCAGCACCGAAGACACCACCCGCACGATGAACTCCATCCACTCCGGATCACCAACCGACCCCTGCCCACACCACGTCTTCAACAAAGCCGACGCCACCATCGCACCCCATCTCCGGGACATCATCAACTCCTCCTTCCACACCGCCACCTTCCCGGAGAGCTGGAAGCACGCCGAGCTTACCGCTCTCCTGAAGAAACCAACGGCGGACCCCACCGACCTCAAGAACTACCGTCCCATCTCGCTCCTTCCGTTTCCGGCCAAAGTCATCGAGAAGACCGTCAACAGACAGCTTGCCGCCTTCCTCGAGACGAATGGATCCCTCGACCCCTCGCAGTCCGGGTTTCGGGCCAACCACAGCACCGAGACCGCCCTTATCGCAGCCACCGACGACATCAGAACCCTAACCGACAACGGGGAAACAGCTGCCCTCATCCTCTTGGACCTCTCTGCGGCGTTCGACACCGTCTGCCACCGCACCCTAGTGAAGCGCCTCAGCAACATCGGAATCCGAGAGAAAGCACTGGAATGGATCATCTCGTTCCTCGCCGGAAGAACCCAGAGAGTCCGCCTCCCCGTTCAGATCCGAAGCCACCGAAGTCATCTGCGGCGTTCCACAAGGATCCTCACTCAGCCCAACCCTCTTCAACGTCTACATGAGCCCCCTCGCAGCCATCGCACGCCGACACAACCTCAACATCATCTCCTACGCCGACGACACCCAGCTGATCCTCTCCCTCACCAACGACCCCACCACCGCCAGAGCCAACCTACACGACGGGATGAGAGACGTCGCCGACTGGATGAGGAACAGCCGCCTTAAACTGAACTCAGATAAGACGGAAGTCCTCATCCTGGGCTCATCACCCTCCGCCTGGGACGACTCCTGGTGGCCCCCGGCCCTGGGCACCGCGCCCAAGCCAACGGACCACGCACGCAACCTGGGCTTCATCCTGGACTCCTCCCTGTCGATGACCAGACAAGTCAACGCCGTCTCATCTTCATGCTTCAACACCCTGCGCATGCTCCGCAAGATCTTCAGATGGATCCCCACTGAAACCAGGAAGACCGTCACCCAGGCACTCGTCACCAGCCGACTGGACTATGGGAACACCCTCTACGCCGGAACCACAGCCAAACTTCAAAAGAGACTCCAGCGCATCCAGAACGCCTCCGCACGACTCATCCTGGACATCCCCCGACACAGCCACATCACCGTGCACCTGAAAGACCTGCACTGGCTCCCCGTCAGCAAGAGAATCACGTTCAGACTCCTCACCCACGCACACAAGGCCCTCCACGACCTAGGCCCAAAGTACCTCAACGACCGCATGACCTTCTACACGCCCACACGCCAGCTACGATCAACCAGCCACGCCCTCGCCACCGTACCACGCATCCGCAGAACCACCGCCGGAGGAAGATCCTTCTCCTACCTGGCAGCCAAGACCTGGAACTCCCTCCCCACTCACCTTCGGCGAACCCAGGACCATCTCTCCTTCAGGAAGCAGCTCAAGACCTGGCTGTTCGAGCAGTAACTTACCCCCTCCCCCAGCGCCTTGAGACCCTCCCGGGTGAGTAGCGCGCTCTATAAATGCCGTGATTGATTGATTGATTGATACTTATAGTTATTAGAAAGTGAGATCTGGTCGACTGAGATCCGAGGTTGTTCTGGTCTGCAGATATAAAAAAAAGTTGAACACTAGAAGAAATACAGCATGCATGGGGCAAAATAAGCTGTGAGGTAGTGTACAATTCTCCCTAATTAATCTGGTCCAAACAGGTAGAGTAATGCTTAACTGTGAATGCACTAGACATTGAAACAGATGTAGAAAATCCTGACCCTGCTCTGAAATAAAAAAACAGTCCTGCCAAGTATCACGCATCAGACGTGACACTAACGCATTTCAGTGTGGTGCTCCGCATCACCGCACTGAAATGCGTTGTCACGCATAATGCATAGTGGCAGTCTCAGGTGTACATGATGGCTGCAAACGTGAGTGTGGCAGCTGGCTGCAGGCACTGCCTGTGGTCTGCCTGTGCCGGCGCACTGCTTCCGTGTTCTTGAGGCAGTGATCCCATCTAAGCTATGGCCTGCCAGTCCCAGGCTCTCTGCTACAATATATCACCTGGGGCCGCGGTGCCGCGCGGCTCTGAGTCAGCCTGCCTGACGTCAAGTCCGTTGCCCCATGAATAGCTAGGGGTATGTCACATCCTACTGGCTCCGAGAGCGGGGAGTTTATTGTTCAGAAAGGCGCCAAGGCAGCCGTAAATAATTATGGGGCAGGCAGCGCTGTTGCTCGCACATGATGGCCCGGCCACACTGTGTTGTAGGCCATTATAATCAAGGCCGCCGCAGCATTCACTTAAAATTTCCGAGCCGGCCGCAGAGAGAATTGTGCAGTGACGGGTACGGAGCCATGACTGACCGTCACTGTCAGGTCCAGGTCTCCGTGAGGACAGCAGCAGCCTGGACCGAAGTATAAGGCAGATTGCCGTGGGGGTAGCTCACTCGTGGCATGAGCACCCAGCAGCCTTGTTGCAGTGCAAGTCACCGTCCGGCGACGTGCCAATCACGCTTCCGGCTGAAATTGCCAAGCCGACCAACGGAACAAGCCTGGGGTCCGAGTCAAGTAGACAGTAGAGTCAACAACAAGTAAGTAGAACACCCTCCCCATGTGACAGTACACAGTGCATCAGAGATGTGTTAAATTTGGCAGCGCTGCCTGCAGTTGGAGTGGGAGGCTGCAGTGCTCACGAGACCTGACTGTCGTTTGTGAGTGTTGTAACTCACTGTCATGGATGATGTTGTGTTGGGGCCTCTCTCACTGGCGATGGAAGGTACACTGCACTCCGTGACCGTCACCCCGCCGCGAATTGCTGAGGAAGGGAGTGACTTTGCAGCGGCCTGGACTGGACCAATTACTGTGGCTTGCGGCCTCACAACTGAGTGCGGCCGAGTGTGTTAATTAAATTTGCTTTTTAGTGGCAGCACGCGATCAGCTGCTGCAGTGCCAGTCGTATTAATAGCTGAAGTTCTTCTACCCTGTGCTATTTTTTATACTCTTTTGGACTGAGGTAAAACACTGGTCAGTCCTGAAATAGCTCACGGAAAACACATCTTGGTATCTGGTGAGATAGTCACTCTTAGAAAACATGTTTCCCCTGTAGCCCCTTTGAAACAATTTCAAGCATACAGTACCCCAGAAGCGGCTCTAGAAAGATGAGCGTTTCAGAAATAATAATCCCTAAGCGAGGGTGGGTGTTTGTTTTTACACAGCATCTAATACGGGCAGGCACCTGTTTCCAAGCAATCCTATTTTGTGGGTAACGGAGCTGAGTACATGAAGATCGGGTGATTTGACAAGGATCACACAATATTGATAAGTGGAGAGACAGACCGTGACTCACGGAGGTTTCCAGATTCTGTGCAGGACAATTTATTTTTGGGGCAAGATCTTAGAGCTTCTTATTGCTCAAATACGTGTAATTTCATATATTTACATGTTTCCCTAGTCTTTGATACTTGATTTTGCGCACGAGAAAGTGTCACTCATATTCCTTGAAATGTCACTCATAATTGCACTGAAATTATGAAAATGTCACACCTAGCTATCTGAAACCTTGGCAGCTATGAAAAAACATGCTGTTCCTTCAAAGCTAGGTTTAAAGATTCACAATCTACATTCAAATGGGTGCAATTTCTGATGTTTCCTTCGTCTTCATTGCTCGATTTTGCTCCTGAGAATGTGTCACTCATAGTCATTGAATGTCACTCATAATTTCACTGAAATTATGAAAATGTCACATAGGCAACCTGAAACCTTGGCAGCTATGGCTCTACTAACAAAAGAGTAGAGCAAGTTTAAAAACACAGTGTGTACTTTCTGAAAGTACACGCTGTGTTTTAAACTTGCTCTACTCTTTGTTAGTAAGCGCGGCTGCGGAGAGATTGTGGGCTTTTGTTTAAGTATTCATGTTAATCACAGCTCCTTCACGAGCTGTGATTAACATGAATACTTAAGCAAAAGCCCACCATCTTCCCCGCACTGCGCTTTACTAACAAAGGGTAGAGCAAGTTTAAAAACACGCTGTGTTTTTAAACTTGCTCTACCCTTTGTTAAAGCAGCGGTGCGGGGAAAATGGTGGGCTTTGTTTAAGTATTCATGTTAATCACAGCTCGTGAAGGAGCTGTGATTAACATGAATACTTAAACAAAAGCCCACAATCTGCCCCGCACCGCAAAATACAGCAAGTGCCTCAAGCCCCAAGCCAGCCTTACCTGCACTCCTGGCTCACGCTGGCAAAACCGCAGGAAGTGCCTGTTTTTCGCGCCGCTCGCTTTTTAAAGCGGCGGCGCGAATTCTCTCGCTGGATGTCCTGCGTGTGTGCGCGCTCCACTCACGGGAGTGCGCGCTCACGGGAAGAGAGGTACGCGCGCGCGCGCACTTTATTGGGAACAGTGCCTATCATAGGCATAACATAGGTGTTTCAGCTGAGTTCTTCTACTCAAACTTTGGGGCTTATTTACAAGCCCCTTGCGCCACTTTTGTGTCATTTTTAACTTGGGAAAAGTGACGCAAAAGTGGCGCAAGGGGCTTGTAAATCTGCCCCTTTGTTATACAGTGATATGTTACATTACTATACTGATACTGAGATTGGTAATCATCCTACTTCAAATATGTCTGCTCTATTTAAGGGGTATTTTAAATGATTGCTTGCTAGGATTCTGTATAGTGGCCCATTTTTTGTGAGCAATATCTTTTGGATCCATTGACCGGTATTGGATTGATAACTTCACTCACTGTGAGTAGTGTATTGCTTTGGAGATGTTAGGTGTTGGTTTCCTTTACTTGTCTTTTCACATGTTGTACTTGTTTTGGGTTATTTTTGCATTGATTTGGTGTTGCTCTTGATCCACATCATGGTTTCACTAGTGTCATACTTCTTTTCCACTATTAACTTTTTTGATGTTTTTTAAAGGCTTCTTGTGTTTTATTTTGAATCATTCTGCTTTAGGTGGATAACTACATTCATTGTGACATTACTTGACAAGGGTCTACATAAATGTAAATAATCCAACACTTTGTCCTGAAGATGGTCTCATGCATTCACCTGGTGTTTGGAGCCTGACACATCGATGGTATGATCACCACAATTGCTTAATCATAAGGAGTTGCAAATCCCTGGCTTCAAAGAAATATCTTTTCTTATACGGTCAATTATTATTGGGTGATCCCTATGATACTCAGATTACTATTTGGACTCTTTGTTATGATCTGTCTGTTTTAACGGGAACGTGTGATTTATTGATTTTGTGTTTTGGAACCATTTTTTATGTAATTAAAGGTTTTCGCTTCTTTTGCTTGACTATCCAATTGTAATTAATATATTGTATTTGATATTTGAACATGGAGAATTATGCTGTGAATCTAATATAACACATTTTTGAATTTCAGGAGATTCATTTGCATGTTTATGTTTGTACCCAGTCTTCTGGGGGTTTACTGGGTTGTCATAGTGCGTTGGGTAGAATTGTAATCACACCGGAGTTATCAAAGTAATTTTGGTAATTTTGTGTTACTCTTCTGATGCAAAAATACCGAAAATGATGGAATTATGCCTGTTCTCATAATTATGAGTAATCTGACACAAAAATCCTACTGCAGGAGCAGAGGAACAATGAATTTAGGCTGCTGCTGTTTGTGTTCTGTTGCATTTAGCAGTCTTTCTTAGTGTAAAATTCATCCTCTGGTTCTTTTTAGACGCGAGGGTGCATTTTGAGTTAAGATAATAGGGCAAAATGCTGGTTTATGTTCCTTGCTTGATTCTGCATAATCTCACCTGTGTGGCCACCATCCTTCCATGCTACTACCCTTACTGCATTTGCCTCAACATGAGAGTTTAAAACTTGTATGAATTACAAATCTTGGAACATTTCCAATGAATCATGAAGCAAGATTTGCATACCTCATACCTGCTTCGAAGGAATGGAAAAGGAAGTACAAACATCATCATAGAGATACAGAATAGGGTCTGGGAGGATCATACAGATGGCAGCAGGAAATAATTGCCTTGGCTGCCATTGGGTTGCAGGATAGTTTTAAAAATCCTTTGATTGGTATGCACGTATATCCAGACAGTTACGCTTTTAAAACTACTACACAAACTAGACTAATCATTAAGCACTTATTAACTGTGTTTGGGCTCCAAGAGAGAAGCAAGTCTTTGGCTATAAAAGACACTTGTGAACCTCCCTTTCCAAGAAGGTTATCCCAGGCAATCTAGAGGCAAGAGATTTGAAAGGCAGTAGTGGCAAAACGGGGGTCCTGCATTCATTCTTTGACTTGAGACAGTAGTTTAGAATGGAGGTACAGTTTTTTATGCAGGCATTTCCTCTTGTGACACTGAGTTAGTGATGAACGCCACATCGAAGGACTGACAGTGCCAACTCTAATCAAAAGCAGCTTCTTCTCCCAGGAGTGGCAAGAATGATGCTACATCTTAGAAGAACCTACAAAGCATCCTCTATTTGAATGGGAAGAGAAATTACCTGGAGAGTCTATGCGTTCAAAGCTGGGAAGTGGGATACAACAGGAAAGTGTCATTTAGTCCCTAGCAATTAGCAGCTTGTCTGAGAGCCAGCCTCACTACCAAAGTGGGAGCACCAGCCTTGGATGGAACAGTAACCTCTTCGAGCTTTCAGTGTAAGTCTTCAGATGCATTGTAGTGCATTGTAACTTGGCGTCTTTCAACTGACAGTGATTTGGGGGATGTCTGAAGAAAACCCTTGATGAGTATAATTTGCAGTTCTGTATATTGTACCAATTGTTCATCGAGGGATCCTCTGCAGGAAGTGCCTGGTTGAACTAAGGATGTCAAGGGTCTCATTTAAAGGAGGGTGGTAACAAGAAACCCACCCAGAAGGTGTTGATGTCCCGCCTCCACTTTTCTGTGTTCTGCTGTCATATTTCATTAATTTTTATATTTATTTATTTATGTATAGAGCTTTGTAAAGCGCAACAGAGTCAAGTTGCAGTATTTTGAGAGCTAGGAAAGGCAGCCTACCTGATGCCAGAGTTTTGACTTGTCCAAAATCAGATATGCCATGTTGTGGATATGAAGCAGCTGAAAATTGTATGGACTGGATTACCGATTGAGAATGACCATTTTGCAAGCATTTTCAGTAGCTTCATCCCCATGACAGACTGCCCTGTAAATAATGGTGGTCTGTCCTGGAGCTAAAATGAATTGTTCCTGACTTAGGGGCCGATTCCGATTCGGGCCGGAAATCTCTCCGACCGAGCCGGACCCGGAGAGATTTCCGACCGAATCGGACCCTAGCAGCCCGACCGAACGAGTACGATGCGCACGTATGACATCGGACTCGAGTCGGTCGGACTCCCATTGAAGGCAATGGGAGCCGGTCGTACAACGCGTACGCGGGCTCCCATTGACTCAATGGGTGCGAGGCGAACAAGGGCGCCCCCTACAGCGTGTCCGCGGCGAAGCGACTCGCGCCGTACACGCACAGGTAGGGGGGACCCATGGGTCCCCCCTGTGTGCGACTCGCGTGGCTACACGTACAGGGGGGTCCGACACGGACCCCCAAAGTGCGGCTCTGACTGCTTCTTCGAGCCGGACGGCGCGGGTCGGTCGGACTGCTCGCGGCGCGCATCGTACTTGCCCGGCCGGGGAACGTCTCCATTGCGCGGTGCGAGGTGCATCCGTGCGAGTCGGTCAGAGCGGTCGGGACCCGCAAACGAGTCGGTCGGCGATTTCGCACGCGCTCGCATCATACTCGTTCGCCCGGACGCACGTACGAGTCGGTCGGGAAAAAGGGCTCCGAATCGGATCCGGTACAGCCAAATCCGATTCGGTGCCCTACCGGCCGAGATCAGAATCGACCCCTTAGTAGGAGAAAGCTCCCAACATCTAAGGAATACTTTTTAAGCAGATCTGTAAGAGTAGTACCACTTTCAGGGTACAATTCATGGACACCATTTCTGTTGGCGATCACGAGAAGGTAGGGTCTTGGGGGCCTGCGAACCAGGTGCTATTTTAAGGGAACAGTAGCAGCAAGGGGACGAGCCTGTTGGGCAAGAGTCATGTGGTAGGGCAGAAGCTGTAGGGCACGAAGTGGAGGACAGACAGAGAACAAGTCACTAGCTACGGAGCTTTGTTTTGTGCTAAGGTGACGCTTGCGGGTAGAAAGCCCCAACGCACCAGCAGAAAACTTTGTGTCAGATGGTCCGCCCAGTTGAGGATGGGCTATTTCCTCCACCAGCAAACACAAGGAGATGATGGACGGAGCGCTGAAACTTTTCAGACACTCACCCCCAGTCACAGATCTGGGTTGAATCCATCATCGTTCTTTAGCTCACTTCGCCACCCCAGTTCAGACACAGCTATATGCAAATCAGCCTTGACCCTGTGCCTCATTGGAACAGTCCAGCCCGAATTGCCAAGCCATGTCTTCCCTGGACCGGAAACAAGCATCCTGGGACCGGTTTCGGGCTAACAACCCTCATCAGCCAGGCTAGCTATTTCCTCCACCAGACCACAATTTGCAGGTACATAAATATGCCATACTGTAAAAAGAGAATCCAAGTTAAATTCCGCAGAAGAGCCTTAAATCTTGAGAGCACTAGCTCTTTTCGGGCCAGCGTTAAATATGTTTTCCTGATTTCAGATCCATTTGTGGCTCATTGTTTTCTTTCATATATGTATTAGTCTGCGTATGAGTACTCCAACATTCTTTGTCACTGCAATTGAATTGTTTGAACTTTATTAACTGAGTCCGTTCCTTGTGAAGCCTTCACAAACTATGTTACCTTTCTGAAGGGAAGGCTTTGGTGGGGTTTTTTGGACTCACTTTATCCTTGTTGTTGGACTCTGTGTTCTAGGTTCCTTGTCCCTTTGTGTGTCCAGTGCCCTTGGACGAGGCACAAAGCATCATATTATCAAAAAGATACGATGGGAAAGTAGAAATGAAAAAGCATAAAAGGTATTGTCTCCGAACACGCAATCCTTTCTTATATATATGCTGTCTGCTTTAAGAGGAAAAATAACCATGTCAACTGTTTTTTTTTTTTTTTTTAGTCTTAACAAGTCGTGTAAGATTTGAGCTGTGCTGTCAAAAGAAATCCGAAGAGCCAGAACTGAAGGATGACCCTAAGTACGCACTCTCACTGACTGAGGCATAGGCCTGGCCTCCTTGTGCTTCTGAGGATTTAAAATGTCAATCAACCCATCCGCCTCGGTCTCTTCTCACAGCAATGAATACAAATTAGAAAAGCACAAAGCTGAAGGTGAATGGGTGCGCTCAGCCTTGAACCTACAAGGAAGATTCCATTGTGTGTCACTCCCAGATAATAATTTTTTTAAATTCCACAGCCCAGGTTTAACAAAGAGCTACTAATTATAGGACACATCTGTAATAGTATACATGCTGACCTTGTGTCTGTGACTCAGCTGATTTCATTAGATCAGAGCACTAGGAAGGAAGATGTCCTAGTTCTTTAATGAACTTGTTCGGAAACATTCAGGAATGCCTGTGGACATGTTTAACTCTCTTGACTTTTGATTCAAATAATGTTAATTGAGAACTTTCTGCCTCAATCTGCTATTATGATTATATGAAGATGTCTCAAGATCCCAAATGAACGGTAGGCATTGAGTACGTCTCTTCATTCTCATGTAGACAACTCCTACAGCCAGAAAAACTGGGTATTCTCAAGGATGCATGCCAAGCTGCTGTATACACTTGTGGAAGAATATCAGTGCATACTCATCACTACAATGTGTGTACAAAGTTACTGCTCTAGAAATAAACTGCCCTCATTCGATAGCCATGCTCAACCCACAATCTGGCACTGTACCAGGGTAACAATGACTGAGATGTTTTTCTTCAAAGAGTTTCCACGAGTTAAAAAAAAAAAAACTAAATTAAAGCTCCATTTGTCTACATCACTTTGAACTCAGATTGCGAGCATTGCCTTCCAAATATGTTCCCATGTATAATGCTATGTTTTACATGCTTTACCTGGCTGAGCTATCCTCATGGACAGAATTAGTATGGGTTGTGAAAAGCTCTAATAGTGCAGCGGCGGCCGGAGCGGGTAAGCTCGGTGAGGCGGGGCAGGGTGGGAGGGGAGGAGTCGACACACGATGGAATAGGTAAAAATAAATAAATAAATAAAACCTATTCCGTCGTCTGTTGACTGCCCCCCGCCCCGTTCCACCACACCGCCGCGCTTACCTGCACAGGCTGCGACTATGATAGTGAAGCCATAAGAAAGTATGTTATGTAAGAGGGAAGAGGTTCACAGCATTAGCAGCCTCAGCTGAGCTAGGGGAGAGGAGGCAGAGTGTCATGAGTCAGACCATAAAAGGGGCACATTAGTGGTGAGTCTCTTTGACTCTTATTTTCCTTCTTTCTCTCATAATGAATCACACCGAACTAGAAAGTTGCCCCTTTTATGGTCTGACTCATGACACTCTTATACTTTATGTCACATTGTATGCCCACCATTGGCAGAAACGCTATGGGTGAAGGACTTACTGTACAATCTGTGCAAGAGACTGGAGTAACATATTGTAATCTAGTTGCTTTGCTCTTGTTCTAGCCCTGATGAAGTCTATGGCTTACAGTGTTGGCATGGTTTTTGGCTTGGACAACAAGTGTCAAGAAGATTGAAATATGGATGTATGCTTTAAGATCTTGGAATAAAGCAAGAAGAAAATATTAAGGATTGAGACTTGGACTTTATATGTGCTTCTACCTTTGTGTTTTCTGCTCAGGTTGCCGATTGTTAATATTTGTATTATATGTGGACTTAGGTCTACATTTTTACAGCGTGTGGTGGTCGTTGTACGGTAACCTTGAAGCATTAACACCTATTGGAATATCTGAATTGAAGAAACTTGTACACTACCCTGCACGGACTTCCCCTACTACCTTTCTTTGTTTAAGTAAAATCCGTACATGCTCAAATAGATAAAGGTAGCCTATTCCAATGGTAGGGGGCCTGGAATGAGAAGGTGCTGCCTCCGTGCCTCGTTGTTCTGATGCGTTTTGGGCATAGAAGCAGTCGGTCACTCGACCTGAGCTGCAGCGCCGGGGTATATGATTGTAGTTTCTGTCTCAAATAAAGAGGGCCCTTCCCCTGCAAGGTCTTGCATACCAGGCAGAGAAGTTTAAAAAGGGCACACTTTTTAATTGGGAGCCAGTGAAGGGAATATAGAGAGGGCTCGGAGGGGGAGTGCGGAGGAAGATTTAGTCAATCTAGCAGCTGAATTCTGCACCACCTGGAGCCTGGCCAACAGGCCTTCACTACTCCCCACCAGGAGGGCATTGCCGTAATCCAGGTGGCTCATTATTAGTGCCTGTACCAGTGTCTTCCTAACCTGCAGAGGTGTCCATTGAAAAACCTTTTTAAGGGTTCGCAGAATGCCAAAACAGGTACCAGACACTGTTTTGACATGCTCCTTCATGGAGAGCTTGTCGTCCATCATTATTCCCAAGTTCCTTGCACATTTGTTGGGGATGGGTGGAGCGCCTAGCTCAGGAGGCCACCAGTCCTCTGCCCAAGCTGTCTGTGCCTTCCCGAACAGGAGGATCTCATGTATATGTTTTCTAAACGCAGCATAACTGCATCATAATAGAGTACGATAGTTTCAATAAATATTGTAAACTTTCTTCATATCTCTCTTTTATTTATTATGGGCATGCATGAGTGAGAAACGAAAGGTGATGATCTCTTTCCATGGTTCCCTTGGGGACTAGAGAGTCGTGTTCTAGATTGCCAATTCACCTGTTTCTCTAGGAAGGTTAGGAGGGCAGGTGAGGCACTGTGAGCTAGTTGGATTTGGGCCCACAGGTACTGATGTGGCAGGGTGACTCAGTCCCTACATACTGATGTCCTGTGACCCTAAGGCACAGTTCTGTATCCAGGCAGAATCCCTGCAACACCAAAGAAAAGCTTAAAGTAATGTTTTTAGGGCTTTCAATGATATAATATAAACAGACAGATGGTGAGACAAAGGAGAACACTAAGAGAAGGAATAATTTGATACCAAATAAGCACAGAAGGCATCCCTACAGCCAATATAAATGATGATATCCAAACTGCTGCTTAATTCACACAATGTCATAATCTGCTTTGAAGCAAGATTAGGTTGGGCATGATTCTTTAACTGTTCAATTTTACCAAGTACATTCAAAATCATTTTTGTTAAATATCAGACATTCTGCTGGCTTTGCTGAAATTGGAGGGGCGATTACTAACGTTGTGGGATACATTTAGATTTGTTATCCTTGTCTGTGATTTCCTGCACAGGTACATTTTGGGAGTTAACAGAAAACACTCAAAACTTTTCTGAGAAATTGCTGGATTTCAGTCCACATCTTGTGAGGTTTGTTGATTTATGGGTCTACCTTCACACCAAGTAGATCAGTGAAGTAGATCAGTCTCTTCTTTACTAAGTTGATAATTGCACCAGTTCTTTACTCGAAGGTTAGGTAGAAGGGGTCCTGCTTAGAGAATTTACTCCAGAGAGTGCAGAAGTGCTGTTATGCGCCCATTTTGCAAGCATGCATATTATCATGGCATATGAGAAAATTGTGTTTTTTGCCTAACTGTGCTCTCTCTAGCACTCATGAAGTGCAGAACTTTCTTGACGCTATCACCCTCTTGCACTAGTTCCAAGTTAGATTTCAACCTCAGGGAGGATTCATCTGTCCTGATTGTGGCCCCTCATGCCCATTGATGGCATTGGTATGGATCTCGCTGATCATGGGTTATACCGGAGTTTTCCACTTAGTGTTAGTCGAACTATTAACTGCTTTCAGCACCATAGACCATATCATTCAGGAACTTCGCCTAAGGATTTAGAAATTGGATTCTTCATGCTTAGTTTAACTATATTTTATTTATCCAGTGATTCGCTCGAAAGGATTAGGGATTCTTTCTAATACACATTTTTCAGTGGTCTTATTCTTTTAGCATCACATCACTCTAAAGCATATGTATGTGCATCCAGTGGAATCAGATTCATGTTAAATTTATTGTTTTGCTCATTGGTCAAGGCACAGTAATCAATTATTATATATAGTAACTTTTGTATTGCAAGATAGATCAGCTGCTATGTGATCATTGCATAGTTATTAGAAATGATCTACAGCTACTGTCAGTAGCTGTAGTTTAATAATATTTTTGCAATTATAAAAATTTCCAAAAGCCTTGATTTTTACTTTGTTGTCTGTTTCATTCCTCAGAGCGTGTGTAATGTCCTTGAACAAGCAATAGATTGCTGTACCATAGATCTTATTGTTTGTTTAGAGATAACTGTACATTTTGGGAGAAATCATATAAGCAAGACAACACAACATCCAACATACACACAACTAACACATATATAGCATGCATAAGATGGCTATAGACCAGTCCTATTCAGCTACTGGCTTGTCTGATTTAATCCCTTTTAGTCACTGGCTTCCTGCCTTGTCCCTCGGGTTATGGTATCAGTCACAGCATTTCAGGGATGAGTGTTATTTTGACAGTTGTAGATGAACTTGGTGCTGGGTTAAAAGTAGTCCCAGGCAAAGGCCAAAAGAGGAGGCAGCACTTGAGCCACAGCATTTACAATTCTTTCCAAAGGCTCCCCACATAGCTCTTAACGCACCTGCATTTCCACTGGTCCCCTCCCCTCACCCATTTTCTCACCAGCTAATCCATTGCACTCCCATTTGCTTGTACCCATAAGTTCCAATCAAGGAAAAAATTGGCTTTAATCGGCAATCAGTATTTTTTTCATTTATAGAAATTGGCACCTGGGCTTGATTATGGTGCCCTTTAAACAATTATTTATTTCTTATTCGTCTTATTATTTTCGAAAACACAACATGCTCTTCATCATTACCATAGTAAAGCAATGCTTACTTACAATTTATCCACGGTGGACGTTTGCGTTTGCGCTAGTGAGACGATTGAAAACATTTTTTATAAAAAAGGTATCCAATGACTAGTAACCTTTACATTCTAGCATGTTAGATTCACCTGCACTTGTAGCGTAACCTTAGCTTCCCCATGTATACGTCCCAGTGAGGCCAGGAAACTGTGTTTGTTTTGCCACGCAAATAAATGTTGCTCCTTATATTCATATGTCAATGCATTTCAACCTCCTTTTTGGAACCACAGTACGGGTGCCTTCCTCAGGACTAAAAAATATTTCTCAGCAAGTTGAACTCTAGTTTGGACATGAATCAGAATATGTTTTCTGTATATGTATTTTTAATAATTTATACCACATACCCCTTTGTCTAGTCAAATTACTAATCTGTAATAAAGCACTAACTAAATAGCATTTTTAGTGTCGTATATCTGAGTTATAGCTAGTTCACACGTGTGTCCTGTAAAACGCTCTTGGATACTAACTGACAAGGTAGTTGTGAGACTTCAGTTTAAATAATGTAATTATTTTTCCGTTTGTGACTGGAATAAAGGATACCCTCGATACAAATATTATAAAATTCCCCTGTGGCCTCTCCTCGTTGGCCTTACATCATTTTTTCAGCTAGCAGTCATTTTCCTGTGCCTTCATCTCTTCCTGCAGTGGACCCAGCTTTTTGTGGCTCACTGGTCATGGCTCCCTCATAAAATTGATTACACCTGCGCTTCCGTCGTGATGACTTCAGTCTACCTTTCTTTTCGCCAAGATCGCATCTCTCTCATAATTGATCTTCTGGTGCTCACTCGTTCCTTGTTTTCAAATACAGAGAGTGGCTGGTCCTAGAAACCCTCTGGAGTCTGGGTTCTTCAGTTGGGACATGAATGAAGTCTATCGCTAAGGGACTTATTGTTTTTTGGTTTTTTTAGGGGCACCATCAAAGAGTCAGTCATTCGCTAACTTCAGTGTGCTCTAAGCCTCTTGGGGTTTTGTAGTTGGCGACTCTGTCCCCTATCCGAGAGATGGTGAAACGTACTTACTGTTCCCGATGACTGATTTTACAATTTGTACTGCTCAAGGGCCTGTTGGAATTTTTCATTTGTGTCTTAATTCACATGAACGAATATAATTTGCATATAGTTTTCCATATGTTAAATGAAGCCTGTTCAGATTCCTTAATTGGGGATAACTTTTAAATTCCTGGCTGTTACTAACATTTAAAGTTAATGGGGTGCATTTCGTTGATGGACTATTGATTATTAATCTATAATTTGATCCTGTTAAATTACATTGTGTCTTTTCCTATTTAACTGCAGAAATGTTCCATAGCAGGCCTCCTTCATTTTCAAGGAGATGAGCCTTAAGTTGTGAAGTTTGTGTACAGAATTCGAGTTGTATTGCTTTCCATTTTAAAACTCAAAGGCTCAAGGCTTGTATTGTGTCATATTCTCTATACTTGATTGAAAAATATTTTTCCAAATGTTTCTTAAGTTGTGAATTTCTGGGTAATGCCCTATGTTCTCTGGAGTCCTTTGCCACACTTTTGCAACTGTGTGTATTTCATTAGCTGTTGCCTAATTCTGACATCTCATTTAGTCATTCTCAACAATTTGTACTTCGAGAATAAGTCTAGCCTCCTGTTGTAGCCAGCTGCCCTTTCTTCTTCCATCTCTGTTTGAGGTTGCTTATGCCACAGCACTCTACCTCAGATCCATTTCATAATGGTGATCAGTTACAGAATGTTAGCCACTGGGGCTCCATCGTGTTTTCATAACACTCTAATAAAATAACCATAACAAAGGATGAGAAAGCAACAGAATCTCAGAGCACATTCAATCATTGGCCACTCTCTGGAGAAACAGCTCTTTGAGGTGATTAAACTATTCAACCTCTAAAACCATCTTACCCTTATCATCGCTGAGATGATCACATCAGTTGAGGTCTCAATCCAGTGCAGTCTCTCTGCTAATTAAATCATTGGCCTTTTTAGCTACATCTCAGATATTTAGCACTGTTATTCTGTACGTGTGTGCTCATTCAGCTCTTTGACTGTGAGGCATAAATGCATGTACCACTACAGTATAGGCTGCATGCTTGAAAGCTTCCAAAAAACTTGATCTTAGCAGGCTTCATTTTCAATAAATCGCTTATATCCACTGTTAGAAAGGGGATTATTATTTGGTGTTGCCTACTGCCTACTTCAAAGAATAATAACACTCATTGTCAGGGTGAACCACCACAGTCACTAAATTAAACTAAGCTCAACCCCCTGGTAACTATGGCACAGAGCAGACATGATTAAGTTAGAACAACATATAAATCATTTGTGCTGTACCAAAATAGTACTAAAGTCAAAACACATCCTAGGAAAAATCCCAAACCAATTTAGAATATAGAATAAATTGTTCTAGAATAGGTGACATCAAAATGACAAAAATCCAATAAGGGGAACCGGAAATATGAATTTTTGAAGTTTTAAGTAAAAATAGTGCCCAAAAGAGCTAAACACCAATGATAGTGTATGGAAGCAGTAGACCAAGAGCTAGGAATAATTTCAGGCCAACCACGATGGGGTATGAATCAGATACACCAAAGTTTGGAATTCGAAAGGTTTGAAAAAGTACCTAATTAGACCGCCAGCAGCCTGCAGCATTTTCCAGGGGAAAGCTGTGCCGTGTCTGAGAGGAGAGGCGCCGCTATGGACTTCATTTCCCACCACCCCTTGCACACACTACAGCGCTTATAAGCGCAACGTCGTCCCGCTGTCCCCTGCAGACCACCAGCAGCCTGCTGCATTTTTCTGGGGAAAGCTGTGCCGTGTCTGAAAGGAGAGGCGCTGCTGGGGAATTCATTTCCCACCACCCCTTACACACGCTACAGCGCTCATAAGCGCAACGTCGTCCCGTGGTCCCCTGTAGACTGCCAGCAGCCTGCAGCATTTTCCAGGCGAAAGCCATGCCGTGTCTGAGAGGAGAGGTGCCACTGAGGACTTCATTTCCCACCACCCCTTGCACACGCTACAGCACTCATAAGCGCAACGTCGTCCCACGGTGCGGGACGCACGAGGGGACACGCCCGGGCAAAGCCTGGGCCAATGGCGGGCCCGTCCACACCGTCGGAGCCCGGAGGAGGCTGGGCCCCCCCTCTAACACGTTCAACTTCAGCTGCATAGTCTGCCCAGAATTTGACCTGCAGATGAGGAAAAGGAAGTCTACTACTCAAGGAGGTGAGCCATCTAATACTTTAGATTCTTTCCTCACGAGGGCTTCTGATGCCCTGAACAAGGAGATCAAAATGTTGAGCACAGACTTTCCAGGGGGGACCCGGGAACTTTTGACTACTCAAGTGAGCGCACTCTCAATGAGTTACTAATTGTGCATGCGGTTGATTCCCTTAAATTATCCACTAAGCCAGCTAATACCCATTCAAAACGTATTATTACCCGAACTGCAGACACAGTCCTTTCACCATTGGGACTTATTGAGACACACTTAAAGAAGAAAAAAGGGGGAGGAAGAACAATAACTAAGTCAATCTCTGCTGTCCTTCAAGGCGCCGAAATTACTCCCTCACCCTTAACGGATGATTTGTTTTTAAAAATCGAACAGTCAATAACTCGTTCACTGCAACCACTTTTAGATAGACTAACTAGAATTGAGGTCAGCATAGAGACTTTATGTTCTACACGGGAAGATATGATTAGCGCTAACCGAGTCCTGGCAGCAGAGTTGACTCCATATAATGACTCGTCTGTTACTCCCCAGTGCCCCTCTAGTAATAGCATGGTCAGTTCAGGCCTAATTAGAGGGGGTGATGGTGGCAGGAATAAAGACTCTCATCCAGGAGCTATGACTGCTGGAGACCATATAAGACCCATCCAACTTCCAACGCAGCAAATTTATTATCTGCCCCTTCAACCCACCCCTGCAAATCTCACCATTTCCTTACCCCAGAGGGCATCCAGCTCCCCCTTACAGAAGGACTTGACATCTGCTGGAGAACATGTGCTGGATAGAGGGGGCCAAGTAGATTGTCACACAAGACTGGCACTTCCCCCAGCTGCCTGTCCCTATGTGATAGTGTTGGTAAACGTTCCCAAATTAGATTCCACGCAGAAAGAAACCACGGATCAGCTCATATCTAAAGCATGCCATTGGATCATTCGACAGGGGGGGCAGGGGGAGTTACTTCCCTGCATCTTAATGGCAAGAAGGGTGGCTTGGGTAGGGGACTCTACGAAATCAATTCAGGGGGTTTGTCTGGTGGGTAATTTTAATTCGCACTATCTGGTTCAGCAACTGTTCACTAGGTTACCCTCAGGACCATCACTGAGCAGTCAAATGTTTGTGTTGTCGCTTGGCTTTTTCTACAAACCAGTAAGGCCCACGTACCGGGAGCAAGCCTCCATGATACCCGTAGACATCTTTATCATGAACCCCCATACCTTTCTCTAGGACGACCTCTTACCCCCTTCCCTACTCACAATCGATTCAGTGTTTTAACAGACCTAGACAGCAGCGATGGACAGAGGGGAAACAGGAGTACCTCAAACTATGGCCAAAGTCACTCAATAATAGGGCCCGAATCCCCCAAACATCCCACGGTTACATCTAATTACACATTTAATTATACAGATCACGCTAAATTAATCTCCTGGAATATTGCCGGATTGAGAGCCAAATTGTCCAATCCAGATTGGTTAGCAATTGTTACCGCTTATGATTTGATCTGTTTTAAGGAAACATGGGAAACGGGACCCATTAACTTAGATGGCTATGGCTCCTTCCATACTCCAGCTCGCCCATCTACTTCGGGTCGTCCTAGGGGTGGGATTTTGACCTTGCTGAAAAACACTTTAAAATTTGTACTCCTGACATTTCATAATGACTCTCCTTTTTATCACTTTCATTATCTAAAGGGCCCGGGTGGCGACACATTTCTTTTAATTAACATTTATAATAATAATTTTAATGGTAATCTGAAGCAGGTTGTTGATATGTTGGAAGGGGAAATCAATGTATTTTTTAACACTCTCAAACAGTCTTTAAAATTTTTATGGGTGGGCGACTTTAATGCGCACTGTTGTGCTTTCTCAAATAAAGCAGTCTGTGGCATACTTAACGAATTAGGCGACCCCATCCCACATTTCACACACATTCCCTACAGAGACGCTCTGAATAGTCTGCTCTTCATCAATGACTTAGAAATTCAGAATACCATAGAGGCTAGCTCAGGAACGCTACAAAAGACATTTGGTTTGGCCACTCAGGGTTCGACCCTAGATTATTTACTGATTTCGGTGTCTTTTAAAAAGTTTATATGCAATGTCTTAATTAAGTCCTTCAGTTTTAGCGATCATGCCGCTATCATTAGTGATCTGGTATGGAGGGAATTCATCTGAAGCAGATGAGGCCTGTTTAACCCACGATAGCCAGAAAAAATGGGACAATTCTTGAATGGGTGATTGCAGACAAAACAAAAATTGTTACAACCGTGGTTGGAAATAGATTAAAGGATATTATAACCTGTCTAGCATTGAACCCTGATCCTATCCAGGTAACCATGGCCTTTGATCAGATACTATTAGAAGTTAAACAGGCCTTAACTAGGAAAAGACCGATAGCCAACTTGTTAGGTCCTAGATGGTTTGATCAAACATGCACTAAGTCTCAATCAAACCTACACCAGTCCCTAAGAGCTATCCCCAGAGATGTGGAATTGGTTAATTTTCTGCGCCTCCGATAGAAAGAAGCAAGGAAGATGAGAACTAAAATCCTTAAGGAAGAAGCCTGGGAACAACTGTATCAAGCTGCTCTTTCGAATAATGCTAGGGACTTTTGGAAAGTTATAAATGCTCCCTTCCTTAAATCATCCGCTGACCCGTGTATAGATTGTCATGTGGATGAGGCATCTTGGATTACACATTTTTCTTTAATATTCAATCCAATCTCTGAGGGAGTGGCTACACAGCAGTTACCTAGCACGCCTCGTATTAAGCCTCCCCTAATTTTGAACTTATATGAGATAAGAGAGGCCCTCTTGCAGGGCTCCAGTAATAGAGCTCCTGGCCCAGATGGTACCCCGATAGATTTTTTTATGGAGAAGCCTGGTCTGTGGGGACCTCTGCTGACTAGCGTTTTTGATGCAGTCGCCATCATGGGCCCACTGGACTCATGGACGAAGTCCATTTTAATTCCTATCCATAAGAAAGGAGCAAATCTGAGGTCAAAAATTATAGACCAATTTCACTCCTGGACAGCACTGCTAAACTTATGCAGAGAGTTTTACTAAATAGGTTAGAGGAGTGGGCTACCCAAAACAATGTTCTGATTCCTGTGCAATATGGATTTAAATACGGGAAAGGTACTCACGATCAATGCCTCAATCTAAGTCTAATAATTGCCAAGTATACCCAAGCAAAGCAAGGAAAGTTATACTTGCCATTTATGGACTTATCCGCGGCATTCGAATGCGTTGAACATCACCATCTGTGGAGGATAATGGCAGAAATGGGCATTGATGAGGCTATAATCATTTTTATTAGACAGCTCTATTCTTCAGCTTCGGCCTGTGTCCGTTACGGGAACCAGGGATAGTGCTCTAGATCTTTCCCAATTAACAGGGGAGTTCGTCATGGTTGTGTACTCGCTCCATTTCTTTTTTCCATCTATACTAATGGGGTGGAAACACCCCTGTCGAACTCAATACAGGTCGTCCCTAAGATCAATAACGTGTGCACCATGATTCTGCTTTACGCAGATGATGCAGTGTTAATTGCCCGTACGGGCCTAGCTTTACAGAAACTACTAGAAGTCTACGTGAGTTACATGAGTAGTTTGAATTTAGAAACAAATGAGGCGAAGTCCTTTATTTTAATTACTGGCCATAAAGAAAGGAGGGTTCCAAATATTTACATAGCAGGACGGAAAATAGCCCATACTGATACCCTTTCTTAACTTGGGATAACCTTTGATAGACAACTAACTTGGTCTAATGTGATCGCTAATAGGAGTTTATCGCTGGAAAAGAGTATTATTGCCCTACGCTCTTTTATAAAGAAACTGGGTGTGAAACCCCTTGAGATGGTTAAAAAAGTCTCTGCTGCTAAATCACTATCAGTAGCAACCTAAGGGGCAGGCATTATAGGGATATACTAACTCCCCTACTCTTCAGACTATCGAGGACCGATTTTGGAAAAAACTTGTCGGTCTTTCAAGTTGCTCCAATTTTATCTGTCACGCAGAATTGGACGTTCCTTACATTAACAACATTATTAGCCTGGCTCCAATAATTTTATGGCATTCCATCTGGAGAAGAGAATCTGTGAATCTCACACAGAGGTTAATAAAAGAATGTCTTTCCCTTGACCATGTCCATAGGATCCTGTGGATAACATATATTATAAATTGCCTCTCTTCTCTTGGTTTAGAGCACTTACTTAGCTTACCCTCAAATTGTACCACCATTTCAAAAAAGGAAATTAAGACTCGATTCCTTAAACAAAGGGCAATTGAGAGAGTTAAATCTAGCTGTCTAAAAGTGACTGTAAAATCCTATCTAGAGGGTCCAATTGACCAGGAAGGCACAGCCTCATATCTACTTACTCTGACAAATCAATGTCACTGACAAATCAATGTCACAGATTTATCTTTGTGAGGTTTTGACTGAATTTTATCCCTTGTATGTTGTCTTACCCAGCAGGCATCTACTCTATACATGATCTCTCTACTTGTCCGTGTGATGGTATTTCCACTCAATCAAATTTGCATATCTTTTGTAAATTTTATGTGGAACATCAAAAGAGATTTGTTTGGCCACTTATGCGTAAATACAATTTTACTCAATGCCGTCCAGGAATATATTTTTTACAATCATTGTCTAATCACTTAGTCTGTTACTCCGTGGCTTCCTTCTTACTTCTTTCATGGAAGACCAGGCAAATATACAGTACCTCCAAATGAATTGTACGTTCTTATCCTGTTTTTAACTGATGCTTTTAAATGCCTGTGTTTTATCTATTCTTACTTTTTGTACTATGATGGATGTTTCCTTTTATCATGTGTTTTTGTACTTTTATGATCTTATCATATAAGAATCATATAAAGTGATTTGACTGACTGCCTGACCTGATTTGATTTCCACTTCAGAAAAGGACATTGTAACGTTTTTGAAGAATAACATTGACATTTCTTCTACGTTCCTATGCAGAAAGGAACTTTCTTAGTTTTTGAGATGAAAATCGTCCCCCAAGCAAGACGCCGCTGATATTGTAGCTACTGTTTTGGAACCTGAAGGTTGAATACCTGAATCAAGTTGGTCCCACTCTTTTCTAAGTTGCTATGCAGAATGGGACTTTGTCGGCAGTGTGGGGATCTTTGCGCTGAAATCCAATCCAATGCCGTGGTACTGTTGGTCAGATACTTTTTCCAATGATTCCCACTGAAATTCTAGAGTAAGAGTTTTCAAACTACCTTCAGGTGCACGAACAACCACTGGAGTACATGTTTAAGGTCCCCTGGACCTCGGGGGAAGGCACTTGGAGACTTTTGGTGTGTCAGACAGAGGCACTATATCAACAATGACCTGATTGTGCTCGAACACTTATTTCCTGAAGGTCCTGTAGGCCAGGTAATCATATCTCTGTCCAACGGCTGGCATCTAAAGAGTACCAATCACAGCTGGACCCCAGTGTCCAAATTCCAGTGTTTGTCAATCTACCAACTTAATACCCCCACTAAATGGTGTGCAAAGGGGAGGAAAAATAGGTGAAAGGTCAGAAAGTACCTCACGTAAGCATCACCATGAGAGCTGCTGGTAGGTACTCACCAGTTTGCTTACGTTTTTATCATCATTGGTGACTTTCTTTGACCGTGAATAGTAAAATATATGTCAAATGTAAATTTAGAAGGTGAGGAAAGAAGATAAAAAGGAAGAAAGGTGTAAACAAATGCACAAACAGTGTCTTATTTTGTGCTGTCCCTCTAAGACCCCATAGTGAAAAAAGAACATAAACTCGATTCTCCAAGCTAAAATGAGTTGGGACTCCTGGCAAATAAGTCTACTTTATTGGATGCTGTGAGCCCACTCAGGTTAAAAAGGAAATACAATGTTGTAGACCACTTTGGTTATGGAAAGTCCAACATGTTTCATTGCCAAATACCTTGCGGCAATTTCATCAGGGCTCGGTGTTCAGCTCACTATAGATCTGAGCCGGGTAGTTGCCATTATCATTCATACCGGTAAACCACCTCGGGGTGTATTCTCCAACCGTAAATCACACCCCTAGAAACTCCTGCAGTTGCAATTCGTCAACCGCATACAAACGCAAGTCCAGCTTCGCTCCACTCACAATGGGCCTCTGTGTCAGACAGAGGCCCATATACAAGTCAGCCCAGGTCCAGTTGACATTGACCAGCAGGGCAATTCATGGAAAAAGGCCTCTTGCAGCTTGTTGTGTCACTGTAGCCACATAGGAGGTCAGCCAACTGGCCCTGCGAGTTATCTTCTTTGTCCTGGATACAAAGGGGAGCAGGTCATCCTACAGGGCTCCTCTCATGTCAAAGTCTGCAGGTCCAGTCAATTAGGGCTTCTCTCAGGTCACAGTCAGCAGGTCTAGTCCTATTCTGATCTTTCACAGGTTTTGCCTCAGGAGTGTGTTACTTTTTTAATACAGTCCAGTTGCAAAATCCATAATGGTATTTACAAAGCAACGCAAATGGCTATTTGCTTTGTAAAAATATAAAAATTACATAATGCAGCGCAATGCACTGCCTTGTTTTACTTTGCGTCAGGGAGGCATTCCAAGGGTGGTGCATTGGCCTTCCTGTGCATCCATCTATGGATTTTGATGTAAAACCATATCTACATTGGGGCAGATTTACAATAAACAAACGCAGCACGGTGCAGCAAGTCATTTTGCTGCGCCGTGCTGCGTTAGTTTGGAAAGCACAGCGATGCAACATATTTACAACGGTGCAGAGCAGGGATATCGACGTATAAATATCGAGGAACATAAATATCGCTGCAGAAATATCGTGGGGAAGAAATATCGACAACAGAAATATCGTGGACAAGAATATCGACTGACAGGTAAGTAATATCGATTACAAAAATATCTACGTATTAAATATCGTTTACAAAAATATAGTTGACAAAAATATCAAATTATTAATAATGTTATGTATTTTAGTGTTTTTATTGAGAATTGTTTGTCATTTTATTATATGTTTGAAAATTTTAGTAGTTATTAATTTATTTTAAGTTTAATTTTGTGTTTTTAGTTCAGTAGCGGGTTGTGGGTTTATAAGGGAATAGGGTGGGAAGTAATTTAATTATATAGATTTAAATTATAATTTATAGTAATTAATATATTTTTTTAATTAGAATTTTGCGTTTTTAGTTCAGTAGCGGGTTGTGGGTTTATAGGGAATAGGGTGGGAAGTAATTTAATTATATTAAATTTATTGAATAATTAATGTGTTAATTGATTAATTAATAATAGTTTAATAATTAGTTGTTAATTAATTTCAATTAATTAATTAATAATTAATTATGTTAATTGTTTACTTGATTTTAGGTGTGTGTTGTGGTGTTTATATGTGTACATGGTGTGAAGGGTGGTAAGTAATTAATTTTTTCTTGATTAATTATTAAATATTTATAAATTAATTTCCATTAATTAATTAGTAATTATTAATTGTAATTGTGTAATTAATTTTAGGTGTGTGTTGTGGTGTGTATATGTGTAAATGGTGTGAAGGGTGGTAAGTAATTAATTTTTTATTGATTAATTATTAAATATTTATAAATTAATTTCCATTAATTAATTAGTAATTATTAATTGTAATTGCGTAATTAATTTTAGGTGTGTGTTGTCGATATTATAGTGTTAATTAATGTGTAATTAATGATTTTTTATTATCTTTGTTAATAATAATATATGTAATTTTATATATTAATTGTGTTAATATTGGAAATTAAAATTAATAAAAATGTTGATGTTTTTGATTTTTATTGTTGTGGGATCCAGCACTTTCCCTATTGTTGCACTCACTGGAGTGGGAATAGTAATTTGTACCCCTACGCTATCCAGCGCTTTCCCTACTGTTGCACTCACTGGAGTGGGAATAGTAATTTTTACTGCTACGCTATCCAGCGCTTTCACTACTGTAGCACTCACTGGAGTGGGAATAGTAATTTTTACCCCTACGCTATCCAGCGCTTTCCCTACTGTTGCACTCACTGGAGTGGGAATAGTAATTTTTACCCCTACGCTATCCAGCTTTTTCCCTACTGTTGCACTCACTGGAGTGGGAATAGTAATTTTTACCCCTACGCTATCCAACGCTTTCCCTACTGTTGCACTCACTGGAGTGGGAATAGTAATTTTTACCCCTACGCTATCCAGCGCTTTCCCTACTGTTGCACTCACTGGAGTGGGAATAGTAATTTTTACCCCTACGCTATCCAGCGCTTTCCCTACTGTTGCACTCACTGGAGTGGGAATAGTAATTTTACCCCTACGCTATCCAACGCTTTCCCTACTGTTGCACTCACTGGAGTGGGAATAGTAATTTTTACCCCTACGCTATCCAACGCTTTCCCTACTGTTGCACTCACTGGAGTGGGAATAGTAATTTTTACCCTCGCTATCCAACGTTTCCACTACTATTGTGTTTATTTTGTTATTAAATGTATGTTTTTTTTTTTTTTATAGTTTAATGTGTTAATTAAATATAGAATATTTTATTTAATTTTAAATTATTTATATATGTGTATATTTTATTTTTATATAATTTAAAAAGTTTATAAATTAAATAAAGATAATAGTTAATAAAATGTATTTAAGTAAATATATGTATATGTAAACTTCTTTTGTGTTTATATTTATTAAATTAAGTTTATTAGTTATAATTAGTTAAAATATATATTACATTTAATTTATTTTGTCAATAATATTAATATTATTTAATTAATTTTATTTAAGTTATGTAATTTTTTAAGTCGATATTTTTTACTTCTATATTTTTTACATCGATATTTTTGTGTCGATATTATTGTACTTACCTGTTTATGTATAGGAAGTCGATATTTTTTTATCGATATTTTCACATCGATATTTTTTTCATAGATATTTTTAACATCGATATTTTAACATGGAACCATTTACAACAATATGTCGCATCTCTGTGGTTCCCCCTGCGCTGGCGCACAAACTGCTGCCATGCGCCGACGCAGGCACCCTTGCACCATGGTGCAAGGATGCCTGCGTCGTGGGGAGATTGTTTTTGTTCAGGAAGGGTTCCCTTCCTGCACAAAAACAATCTGAAATGCCGTTTTTCAACTTCTATGTGTGCTGCATTAGCACACATAGAAGTTGAAAAACATCATTGTTTCAATGATTGTTTATGCGCAGGAAGGGAACTCTTCCGGAACAAAAACAATCATTAGAGGTGATTTCCTCTTTCAATGTGTGCTGCACAATGCAGCACGCATAAAAACAGGAAACAAAAACGAGGAGAAATAAATACATTTCTCCTCGTTGCGCCTGCGTAGCATTCACATGCATTTCCAGATTTACGATTCCTCGTAAATCTGGAAATGTGTCTCGTTCCATGGGTGTTGCGTGGGAACACCCACAGCAACACCCATGGAACGTCCCTTTCAAGCAAAGTGCTGCGTGTTAAGGGGCCATGTCGTGCCCACAGGGTGGCACTAAGACCCTGGGGCTCAGGGGTCAAAGAGGAACAGGGGACACCGGACACTACATCCGGTCAGGGGCGGGGGGAGAAGGACACTTGCCTGCAGGACCTCGAGGCGAGAGGTCAGATCCGGGGGATCGCAACCACATGATAATAAAGAGTGATACTGCTCACCCTGCCGCGTCCTTGGCATTTTGTAAACGACGCGACAACTGGCGACGAAGGTGGGATCGTAACCCCCGTGAGCCTGCACGGCTCGGTGAAAAGGATCCTCTCCAGGGACCGTGACCAGGAGTGCCGTGCCCACACAAAGAAAGGAAACGGAGCGCAGCGACGCGGAGCCCACCCCGGCCGCTGCGAGGAAAGACTGCCTGCACCGGTAAGCGCTGCAACTGAAAGCGCGAAGAGATAGAATTTGCCGCGAGCTCTCGCGAGAGTCTCGGCGGCCATTGTACAGTCAGGCGAGAGGGCAAATCAGCGAGCGGAAAAGACTCGGCGGCCATTTTTAAGTCAGGCAAGGCGTCCATTGGCCGCGAAGTCTCGCGAGACTATCGGCGGCCATCTTAGAATCAGGCGAATAAGCCAATCGGAAGCAAGAGTGACTCGGCGGCCATTTTGAGGCCAGGAAAAATCGATCTGACCAAAAAGGGCCGAATTTCAAAGGAAAAAGAGGCAAAAGTGCACAACAAGCACTAGCAAAGGAAAGAAAAGAGAAAAAGGGACAAAAGAAAGAAATAAAGGAGAAGAATCAAATAAAAGAACGAAATAAAGAAAACAAAGGCGACAGAACAAAGGAAGACAAGGAGCAATGGCAGACCAGAAACAAAGTGCGCAATACAGGAGACCACTGCCGTTCAGCCTATCTGAACCACAAACCGGGATAAGATGGGAGAAATGGCTCAGACGTTTTGAAAATTATGTTGACGCAACAGATGTCATAGAGGCCAAAAACGGGGACTGTTCATAAACCTAGTGGGCGACGAGATCGAAGACCTACTGGTGACACTGCCAACTGCAGAGACTGACACCTACGAAAAATTAACAAAGTGCCTGACGAATAAGTTTGATCCGCAACGAAATACTGATTTTGAGAGGTACAGCTTCATGATCTCCTTCCAACAAGCCGAGGAGTCACTAGATGATTTCGCAACAAGGCTAAGGAAACTAGTGACTCACTGTGAATTTGATAAATTTGACAACGAGCAGGCCATTCGACTATTAATCATCGCAGGCTGTCGGGACATAGACTTCCGAACAAGAATACTTAAAGAACCGATAGCGCTGGAGAACATCCTTGCACTAGGAAGAGCGGAAGCACGAGCAACAACACACGCGAAAGAAATGGAACGTGGGAAAGGAAGAGGTGGAGAACAAATTAATCGGATGGCAAGCAACAACAAAACAGGAAACTGGAGACAAGACAGAGGCGGCCAGACTGGGAAGAAGCAGCAAGAAGGAACGTGCTACAGATGCGGACTCGAGTTCCCACACCGAGGGCCATGCCCAGCATTTGGCCAGACGTGCCGAAAATGCAACGGACGAGACCATTACGCAAGTGTATGTCAAGGGGCACAGTTCAGAAATGACCGTGGAAGAACAAGCAGAGGGAGGATGCCGACACACAGACACATCAGGCATGTCGAGACTGAGGTGAGAAATTCGTCCGCGGAATCAGGGGAAGAGGGTGAAGAAGACAAGACTTCGCAACAAGCGGGGCGGTTATACCTCATGACAGAGGTCAACACAGACTCAGAAGAAGACGAAGAAGAGCGAGATGAAACAATATGCCTGGTGGACAAGAAGAAGATAAAGAAAACGGAGTCCGTAACAATAAAAGTGGGGCCACACGATACCACGTTTGTGTTGGACAGTGGCGCAACGTGCAATATCATGTGCGTCTCTGAATATGAGAAAATGAAAGTGAAGCCGACTCTAAAGCCATCCAGAGTGAAAGTATTCACATGGGGGCAAGGCGACCAGTGATCAACTTGGGGAAATTCAAAGAGGAATTACGATACAAAGATCAAAGGCTAACGGAACAGATACACGTGCTCAAAGGAGACATGCCAGCGCCATGCCTGTTGAGCAACGTCACGGCACAAGTGATGGGGCTGATGGAAATGACGTATCAGATGTCAGAAGAGAAAAATTCGATTCTAAAAGAATACCCCAAACTGATAGAAGGACTAGGGAAGCTGAAAGGACGGCAGATCACGTTGCACATAGACGAAACGATAAGACCAGTTGCGCAACATCACAGAAGGGTACCCATACACCTACAGCCACAAGTTGAGGAAGAACTAGAGGCCCTGATGAGACAAGACATCATAGAACGAGCAGATGGGCCGACACCATGGGTGTCACCCATTGTGGCCGTCCCAAAAAAGGACAAATCAAAGATAAGGATATGTGTGGACATGAGGATCCCAAACAAGGCGATTGAACGTGAGCGACACCCAGGCCCACATCTAGACGACATGATCAGCTGTCTCACAGGCACGAGAAGATTCTCGAAACTGGATCTCTGCAAGGGGTACCACCAACTTGAACTAGACCCACAGTCCCGATACATCACGACGTTCTCCACCCACCTAGGACTATTTAGGTACAAACGTTTGAGCTTCGGGATCTCATCGGCCGCAGAAATATTCCAGGAGACAATTCGTCAAGTCATCAGACCGGTCAAGAACAGCCTAAATTACAGTGACGATATCCTGGTGTTCGGCAAGTCGGATGAAGAACATGACACGGCGTTAAGAGAGGTATGCTCACATCTAGAAAAAGCAGGCCTAACATTAAATGAAGAAAAGTGCGAACTGGGGCGGAGTGAGCTAGTGTTTTTCGGTCACATCTTTTCCAAAAGGAATGCGGCCAGACCGCAGCAAGGTAGAAACACTAGAAAAGGCAAAGAAACCGACTGATGTGGCAGAAGTGAGGTCATTTCTGGGGTTGGCAAGTTACTGCGCACGCTACATTAAGGATTTCGCCACTGTCAGCGCGCCACTGAGAGAGCTGACGAAACAAGGACACAAGTTTCAATGGACCAGCGAGTGTGACAAAGGGTTTGAAGAGATAAGAAAGGCAGTGACAGCAGTGGATCATCTGGCCTACTTTGACCCGGACTTATGCACAGAGCTGACAGTGGATGCAAGCCCCGTGGGCTTGGGAGCAATTCTAGCACAACATCAACCGGGAGAGACTCCCCAAGACACATCGTTGCGTATGGGAGCAAGAGCCTGACAGACGTCGAGAAAGGATATTCTCAACCAGAAAAGGAGAGTCTGGCAGTAGTATGGGCCTGTGAACATTACCACATGTTCATATACGGGAAACCATTCACAGTCGTGACTGACCATCAGGCCCTGATAACAATATATGGCAACCCAAATGCAAAGATACCACCAAGAATAGAAAGGTGGGGAATCAGACTGATGGACTACAATTTCAAAATCATTCACAAGCCAGGAAAAGAGCAAAACCCAGCAGACTATGTGTCAAGGCACCCCCTGCCACAAAAGTCTCAAGCAACCACAATGGCAGAAGAGTACCTGAACTTTGCACTGAAACTAAGCACACCGGCAACAATAACAGAGAGTGAACTAAATAAAGAAACGAAACAGGACGCCACCATGCAGGAGGCAATGAGGATCAACAGGGCGCAACGATGGAGGCATGTAAACAACAACATGCACGTAGAAAGAGGAATAGACAAAGAAGAACTGCTGGCACTGAAAAGAATAAATGAGGAACTGTCAGAATGCGAAAACGGAACAATAATGAGGGGCACAAGAATAGTGATGCCCCAAACGTTAAGACTGAGAACAGTGGAGTTGGCCCACGAGTCACACCGGGGCATGGTAGCGACAAAAAGATGCTGCGAGAAAAGTGTGGTTCCCGGGACTTGACAGCATGGTGGAAAAGATGGTGACAAAGTGCCACGTATGTCAAATAATAGGACCACCGTCCAAACCAGAACCATTGCAAATGTCCCCGCTACCACAGGCGGTGTGGACCGAGCTGGCAGCAGATTTCTACGGGCCATTAGAAACCGGAAGCTATTTTCTGGTCGTGATAGACGAATACTCAAGGTTCCCCTTAGTAACGCCAGTGTCATCAACGTCAGCAAACGCTACGCTACCAGTATTGGACGACATTTTTGCTGCATGGGGCTCGCCACAGACATTGAAAACAGACAATGGACCACCATTCTCAGGGAGGAATTCAAAAGGTTCATGGCGTACCTAGGTATAAATCACAGACGAATAACGCCACTGTGGCCACAAGCAAATGGGATGGCTGAGCGGTTCATGGGGACCATCAAAAGGCGGTGCAAAGAGCAAAGCTAACACAAGTATCAATAGGACAAGCCCTGTGCCAGGTACTGAGGGACTATCGGAACACACCACACAGCTCCACGGGGAGATGCCCCGCTGAACTGGTACTAGGGCGAGTGAGCAGGACAAGACTGCCGCAGACAAAAGAAAAAAAAAAACAGACCAGGAGGACGTCGTCATCAGAGATACGGGACAGAAGGCAAAAATGAAAGAATACGCTGATCAAAGAAGACATGCAACGCCTCACGAGCTAGAGGAAGGAGACATGGTGCTCGTAAAACAACGGCAGGTGAGGAAGTCAGACAGCGCGTTCGCAAAGGATCCGCTGAAGGTGGTGAAAGTGAACGGGCCCATGATTACAGCTACCGCCGGCCAGCACCAGGTCACAAGAAACAGCTCCCACTTCAAGGAGGTGAAAACGGAAGAAGAAGGAGACATGCCAAAGAAGGAACTGACCAGAGAGATTTGGCAGGAA
Source organism: Calotriton arnoldi (assembly GCA_963921515.1). Taxonomy (NCBI): domain Eukaryota; kingdom Metazoa; phylum Chordata; class Amphibia; order Caudata; family Salamandridae; genus Calotriton; species Calotriton arnoldi. The sequence goes on along the minus strand of CAWUFW010024370.1, from coordinate 11,055 downwards.
GATACATCACCAGTTGTCGGAGAACAGCGACCAAAGAGGGAGTGTAAAAGACCAAGAGACTAATCGAAGAGATGTGAAGAGACCACCAGTTCACAGAGATCTCTCTCTCTCTCTCTCTCTCTCTCTCTCTCTCTCTCTCTCTCTCTCTCTCTCTCTCTCTCTCTCTCATCACCATCACGAGTCGACAGGACAAGTGGCAAGAAACTTTGTTTGCAACAAAGGGGGAGATGTCGTGCCCACAGGGTGGCACTAAGACCCTGGGGCTCAGGGGTCAAAGAGGAACAGGGGACACCGGACACTACATCCGGTCAGGGGCGGGGGGAGAAGGACACTTGCCTGCAGGACCTCGAGGCGAGAGGTCAGATCCGGGGGATCGCAACCACATGATAATAAAGAGTGATACTGCTCACCCTGCCGCGTCCTTGGCATTTTGTAAACGACGCGACAGGCCATATTTACAAGGACAGGAAAAGCCATGCAGGGTGGCTTTTCCTGTCCTTGTAAATACTATGGTGCAGTGTATTGCGCTGCCAGTGCGTCACAAAAAGTGACGTACTGGCAGCGCAAGGGGCTTGTAAATCTGCCCCATAGTTTTGTAGACATAGATTTGCACCAAAATCCTGCACCTCCCTCAGGCTGGTGTAACAAAGAGAAATATCTTTATTTCTCTTTGTTATTTGTTCTTTCCATGTTTGCTGCATTCTGCAGCACAATTATAAAGAGGTAATATCCTGAAAGGGTAGTTTTGTGCAGGAAGGTAACCATTACTGCACAAAAGATATCCTAACCACCACGCAGACACCCTTGCACTAAAGCTCAAGGGTGCCTGCATTTGTGCTAGGCAGCACAAAGGCACCAGTAAATAGAGAGAGCAGAACTGCACCATTCTTTGAAGATATAACACAGTTCTACTCTCTTAAGTGACGCAACACTGTGCAGCAACAAGCTCCACTTGTTAATAAATCTTAAAAATGGGGACAGGCGGGGCACATTTTCAAAGCATGGGATTACAAGCCTCGAATGTTATAAATATGTTGAAAGTACAATATAAGCATGCTTTCTATTTCTTTCAGTAAATTGACAGTTGAGCTATGCCCATTAACCAGGTTTCAAAGAACAGCAGCCACTAAGAAGGCCCCAAAATATGGATTTCCTTAATTATTCAGGAATATTCTCAGAATGTCTGCAAAGATGACTCTTCAGAAACACGTCTTTGGAAATCTGCACTTCTAATGCAATCTCACGGTTAAAAGGCAGGCTTCTCCCCCCATTGTTATTACTCTGCCAACCTCAGCTGAATCTGCTTTTAAAAATAAATGCTATCACCTCGGGCACAGGCGCATTTCTCCTGTTATCGTACTTTTAAACAATAAACTGTGGAAATAATTGGCGCGGCGCTCAGTGCGTGCTGGAGCTCGAATCTGTCATTCGTTCTCAAAAGGCTGTGTACATGGAGGAGGCTGAGAATCAGGCAAGATGGCCCTCTGTGGCCAAGGAATCAAAGGATGGGGCCGCAGAGCAGCCTGGGCGGACAGGAGCGGTGTTTACACTGCATTAGCAGCTTTAGAATTAATTCTCTCTGGAAGTGACATTTCAACCGAGAAACACTGAGTTGAATCAGGATCCACTGACTGGACTGAGATGCACACTAAGGTGTTATTTCTATGAAGCAGAGCAAAGGGTGAAGAGGAGATGTAAAACCGCTTTTGAAGCTTTCTTTCTTATTTCCTTATTTCTTTTGTTCCATTTGCCTTAATTATCAATTTCTAGAGGACTGATACCATGTCAAAATAATTCATCTGCACACACGCCCAGCAGAATGCATTAGAACGTGCATTTTAATAAGCAGATATTATCTTAGTATTTTGACAAAGGTGCAATTGATTGTTCCATTCGAGATAAGATCTGATTAGAGAGTATTTCCCTCTAATTGTTGACAAAATGAGATACAGCAGACCAAGTGGGTCTGATTATGAAAAATTTGTAAAGTTTGACATGCAAACAATAATTATGAAAGTCATGAAGTGCCCTTTAATATTTTGCTTATTTTTGAGATTCTGAAAATCGTTTATAGGCAGCCTTAGAGTGGAGAAGTGCAAATCTTTTTTAAGAAACTATTCAAGTATGCAATCACTACATAACTACCAGGAGACAAATCGTTTTTTGTTAAAACAATTAGCAGTAATAGCATGTTGTTAGCAACTAAAATAAGCTCAAGTAACTAGCTGAGAGCAGTGTTACTTTAGAAGCCTCAGCGAATATTACTGGATTGAGCTCAGTGCATAAATAACGCGGTGCATCCACTCAAGGCTTGTGACACCTCACACTATTGAAACTGCTGTCTTCATGGTGAACTGTAGGAGCTTCCACCACAGGCTTTCTGTAGGCATGAGCGCCCACATTTGGGTGCCATCAAGCACTACACCTCTCCGTGGACCAAGGAAAGCGCTCCATTGGAAAAAGACATCTAGTCTTTGAGGTCCTCTGGAATACTGCCATAGCAGAGGAGTATCAGCCCAGCAAGATCGGTACGGAACCTCTTCTTCCATCTCAATGACAATCTTTTTAAGCTCAGGCAACCCTTTTTCAAGAACCTGCTGCTTCCACCTGTCAGTATTTCGAAGAATCAAGCCCTTAATCACAGCCCAAAGCCTCAGTGTTGTAGTAAATACTTTTGAGAATACATAGAACGTGGACTCCTTCTTCCTGGCCCCAGCAATGGAAGGTTCTAGATGCCTGAGGAATAAAAGGAGTTAAGATCAACTACAATTTACCAATCACCGTGGTACCTATTCGGTCACACAGTAAAGCTCACGGTCGATTGATGGGATTAAGTATGGATTTATTATAAATTCAAAGACAAGCTGATATAAATCAGTAGCAGTTACATAATATAAAATTACAGCATCTCTAAAGGATTCCCGAAGCGACAGATAAAATTGATCCTCAAACAAATGAGGAATTCAGTAGCTGCTATACAAAGAATGAGAAATGCAGTCTGATGTGTAGATTTAAAGTTTCGATCCCCTTTCCAATACATGAGGTTGTCTAAAGAGACCTTCTAAACCCTATTCTAACTTAGAATCAGGGATACCCTATTAAATCGGGGAAGCAGAGAAAAGTGTCAGCATAGCAGAACGTCTGTAGAAGTTCTCAAAGGTAAAGTATATTGTATAACATAAAGCCACACAACAGAGATGTTGCAAAGAGGTAGGTACCTTTTAGAGTCTAAAGGGAATCTGAACAAAGCCAAAGTTCAATGCCCAATTATACCCACCAAAAGAACCTTTGAGAATCCCATGTCACATGTCCAATTAATTCTTATCTTCAAACGACAAACTTGGCAACTGCACTTGGGATTTCTTTTTTTGATCTCCATATTAAAATGTCCTTGGATTCCTCTTGTCTCCGTATTCCGCTCGGACAGTAGTCCTCCCTTCCTTGGTTAAATTTTCCTATCCTTCCCAAGAGATACTGCTTCAAGCCTCACTATCTCTTTCACACAAGGTGCCTTTCTTTAATCCTGAGCTATTGCAACTGCACCTGCAGAGAAGAGAAAAACATTGCATCCAAAGTAAGCATTCATGTTAAAAGTTAAGCATTCAGAAATCCAAAAGCTTAAGGCCTTTGGTCAACCTTAGTACAACAAGCATTTCAGTACACATTTCAAATGCATTATTACAGATACATATACAGTTACAATATAGATGTAGAGCACTATTCAAATGATTACATTTGCAGTTATAAAATAAATGGAGAGTATTATTTAAAGAAATATGTGAACATATAAGGAATACATTGTTATTCAAACCACACAAATGTAGATATATGTGAGAACTGCACCCCATTGCTACTGTAAAGAAAACATTATTATACACACTGATATAAATATCGAGATTACACAGTAAATGTACTTTCTGTAACTGTTTAAGTGTACTACATTATGTTAATGAGGTTACATCACGCGAGTACATGAGGCCATACACACACATATATGTGGCCTAATTAGACATGTAAGGGTGGAGCCAAAATCATGCTGCTCCAGTCCCCCCACTGATGGCAGATCAAGCCATCACAGATTAATATCTCATGTTATCAGATGGACCATCTAAACCCTTGTAGGTTTTAGCATCTTTCACCTAGAATCCTCTAGACATTTCATGTTGTCAAAGTATTTACTCTGTCTCTCCTCTAACTCCACATCAGCTCTCTTCCTCTTCACTCCCCTTCTAACCTGTGCATACTTATATACCTCAAAGATCATGAATAGGAATATTACACAAAGAACAATTATCAAAAGTGGTTTCAAGATGGCACCCAAAATTCCACTTCCCAAGTTTCCAAATCATTTACTTACAGCAGACAATCCATTCCCAATGGCTTCTGTGGAGTATGCAGGCCTAGTGTGCAGGAGACATTGTGACGCGAAAGGGTTAATTAGCTCAGGCAGTGTTGATGAGTGAAAATTCATGCAGAAAACCCTTGTGCCACACAGCACTAGCAGAGAATCAAGTGATGCTTGTTTTCCGTTTCCTACTAGACACAATTTGATGTGCTGCCAAGGTGCTTTGTTTATGGTACCAGGCTGAGTTGAGCCAGCGCTTGATTTTGACATTCCATAGATGCAGCTATCTGCGAAGAAGTTCTGTTTGTGGTACACTGGGCAGCCATAGAGGGCCTGGGAGGATGATTGATAAGTACCAGAGAGAGCAAAGTTGTAAATGCTGCTAACAGGGCTAGAACTTGCGAGAAGGTAACAACAGAATATTGTGTAAGCCAGTTTTAGTGTATAAAAGGGAGCGAGCAGGAAGCTCCTAGTGAAACTCACAGACGCAGTTGTGCAGAACTGTCGTCTACCCGAAGATGCTGCCCCCAGTTACCCCGTTCCCAGGGAGGGTGTTAGAGAGAGAGTGGAGCGGGCTTCCTGGCGTTGTGGAACGCTAAGTCCCAGGGTGGTAAAGAGCCTGATTCTACTGCTCTATCGTAACTTACCAAAGTATTACTATTGCATCTTTATTTAACTGCATTGCAATTGATTCAAGACTGCATTTTTCACCATCCCTGAGCTAGCATTGCACTGTACACATATATATATATATATATATATATATATATATATATATATATATATATATATATATATATATATATATATATATATATATATATATATATATATATATATATATATATATATATATATATATATATATATATATATATATATATATATATATATCATCTACTGGCGGTCGCCAGTAGATAGTTATAGTTACAACCTATTATCCATAGGAAATCCGCGACATTCTATTTGAAATAACTCTCTTGCCGGTTGACGTATCTTCGCAAAATTTTCAAACTTTGTGGCCCGCTCCGGTCCGCTCCTACCCTGAAAGTCTCGGGGGATTCGTCAAGCGGGGCCGAGAAAAAGGGGGTCCCAAAACGCGTTTCCCCATGCACTTTTCCATAGGAAACTTTAGACACGGCTACAGCCTCGAACTGCTGAACGGAATTACACCAAATTTGGCAAAGAGGTAGTTCTTGGTTCAGAAAGAACCCTTTTGTTAAATGGTGTAAATCCGCTCAGTAGTTGCTGAGAAAATGAAAAGTAAAAAGTTAGTGATATCTATGGCCGAGTAGGGTCCGCGTACTCTCAGCGCACTCCTGCGCGCACCGTCCCGATCACGAGCTAGATGTTAATTGGCTGTCAGCTGGCTGTCAACATTCCGATTCAGGAAATGTTGGCAGCCATTTTGTCCCTCGGTAGAACCGAGGACAGAAACAAGTGCGCAAAGCGCACAAAGGGGGCAGGGTAGAAACACCCTGACCCCTAGGTTTGCTCAGGGAGTCCCACAAGGACCCCCTGGGCAAAAAAAAAAAAAGAAATTTTTAAAAATCGGCAGGATGCGCTCAGGGTGTGCGAATCCTGCCGAAAAAAATCGAAGCGCGGTCTCCCGCGCTTGATGTTAATTGGCCCCCGGGTGGCCCAAGTCCCGGGGGCATGGTGGGGGGATAACTTAACGTGTGGGGGCCTCAAGGGCCTCCCAAGCCCCGGGGACAGCCACCCCCGGGGCTTTTTTAAAAATGGTGCGGGAGGGCTCTGAGCCCTTCCGCAGCCCCGGGGACCACCACCTCCCCGGGGCTTTTTGTATACATTATAAAATCCTGTGTGGGGGCTCCAGCCCCCACACGCCCGGGGACCGCCACCTCCCCGGGCACTAAACATTTAATATGGGGGTCCGTTACGACTCTCAGAGCCCCGGGGACCACCACCTCCCCGGGCTGTGTACTGAATGGGAGGGGGCCGCGCGCCCCCTCCTGGAGCCCTTGATGGCCCTGGGGACCACCACCCCCAGGGCCGGCTCCTGCAGTGTCCCGGGTGCCTACCCCCGGGACCCTGTAGTTTGCTATGGCAGGACGGAGCCTCGCGGCTCCCGTCCTGCCATAGCAAACTGCTTTGGATATTGGAAGAGAGAGCAGGAAACCTGCCTCTCTTCCAATATCCAAAGCGATTGCTTTTCCACATGGGGAGCAGCATGTCAGCTGCTCCCCATGTGGAATAGCAATGCCGGCTCCCAAGGGACGTGGGGAGCCGGCGGGACTGTGGGGGATTGGGGACCCCCACAGTCCCCAACGGAGAGGGCCAGCCCCGGGGATGGGGTCCCCGGGCAAGTAGGCTCGGGAGTGGGGCCACGCGGCCCCCTCCCCAAAAAAAGAGAAAAAGAATTTAAAAAAAAATGGAAAGGCCGGCCCCGGGGATGGGGTCCCCGGGGCCTTAAAATGGCCAGAGGAGGGGGCCACGCTGCCCCCTCAAAATAATAAATATAGAGGCCATGCCCCGGGGATGGGGTCCCCGGGGCCAATACAGGCCCAGGGAAGGGGGCCCCTTCCCATTTTTTTTTTTTTTTTTTTGTAATTTAAAAAGGGGTAAGGCCCTGGGGGATGGGGTCCCCAGGGCCCAAAAAGAGAAAAAGGAAGGGGGCTACACAGCTCCCCTTCAGGGGACAAAAAAATAAAATTTAAAAAAACGATCGGGCCCGCAGGCCCCGCCCTTCTTCTTCACCACTCTGCAAACGCGCCCTGGCGCGTTTGCAGAGGGGAACAAATTCCCTTGAATACTGGGGGTCCCTGAGGCCAACTAGCCCACCAGGAACCTCCAGTATGCGCCAGGGGCTGCCTTGCAGAGACGTGTAGAGAGGCCACACCCCTTTACACCTCTCTGCAACGCAGCTCTGTGGCGCTTTTGGAGGTATATGGTGGGCTAGTTGGACTCCGGGGACCCTCAGGATTCAAGGGGACTTAATCCCCCAACTTAAAACGCGCCACGGGGCGCGTTTGCACAGTGGTGAAGGGAGGGGGCGGGGCTTCAGGTGACATGTGTGCAAACAGGCCCCGTGGCGCGTTTTAAGATGGGAATTAAATCCCTTCAATCCTGAGGGTCCCTGGGGGCCAACTAGCCCAACAGGTACATCCAGAAAGCGCACAGAGCTGCGTTGCAGAGAGGTGTAAAAGGGTGTGGCCTCTCTACACGTCTCTGCAACGCAGCCCCTGGCGCATATTGGAGGTTCCTAGTGGCTAGTTGGCCCCTAGGGACCCTCAGGATTCAAGGGGACTTAATCCCTCAACTTAAAACGCGCCACGGGGCGCGTTTGCACAGATGTCACCTCAGGCCCCGCCCCTCCCTTCACCATTGTGCAAATATTCCTCTAAAATCAGCCGAAATAGGAATTCCGATTTACTCACCTGTTATAAGGAGAGACCTCAGTGCTGTATCTTTCAGCCCAGTACTGGTCCTGAAAAGTAATTTTAACCGTACTTACCAGTAACTTGAATTTCCTTCCATAGGCTAACATTGACTGGTTTCACTTGGAAATTCTTCTAAGTGTGGAGTTTTGGAATTTTAAAATATTCCTCTAAAATCAGCCGAAATACGAATTCCGATTTACTCACCTGTTATCAGGAGAGACCTCAGTGCTGCATCTTTCAGCCCAGTACTGATCCTGAAAAGTAATTTTAACCGTACTTACCGGTAACTTGAATTTCCTTCATAGGCTAACATTGACTGGTTTCACTTGGAAATTCTTCTAAGTGTGGAGTTTTGGAACTTTAAAATATTCCTCTAAAATCAGCCAAAATACGAATTCCGATTTACTCACCTGTTATCAGGAGAGACCTCAGTGCTGCATCTTTCAGCCCAGTACTGATCCTGAAAAGTAATTTTAACCGTACTTACCGGTAACTTGAATTTCCTTCATAGGCTAACATTGACTGGTTTCACTTGGAAATTCTTCAAAGTGTTGATTTTTGAAACATACAAATATTCCTCTAAAATCAGCCGAAATCCGAATTCTGATTTACTCACCTGTTATCAGGAGAGACCTCAGTGCTGCATCTTTCAGCCCAGTACTGGTCCTGAAAAGTAATTTTAACCGTACTTACCAGTAACTTGAATTTCCTTCCATAGGCTAACATTGACTGGTTTCACTTGGAAATTCTTCTAAGTGTGGAGTTTTGGAACTTTAAAATATTCCTCTAAAATCAGCCGAAATACGAATTCCGATTTACTCACCTGTTATCAGGAGAGACCTCAGTGCTGCATGTTTCAGCCCAGTACTGATCCTCAAAAGTAATTTTAACCGTACTTACCGGTAACTTGAATTTCCTTCATAGGCTAACATTGACTGGTTTTCAGCAAAAAGTTTCAAAGTGTTGATTTTCACAAACTACAAATATTCCTTAAAAATCGCCTGTATGACTTAAACGCATTCTTTCAACTGTTTACAGGAGATGCACCAGTGCTGGATCCAGGATCCAACACTGAGTAAGAAAAAGTAACGATAACAGTTTTTACCTGCTAAGTGAATTTCCTTCCATAGGATAACATTGGTGATTCTATGAGAAAAAGTTTCTAAGTGTCAACTTTTAAAATACAATAATATTCCTTAAAAATCATGACTGTAACCAAAACGCTTTTACTCAACTGTTTACAGGAGATGTACCAGGACTGAATCTAGGATCCAGTCCTGTGGTTAGAAAAGTAATCCATAAAGTAACTAATTGCATTTAACTAGAAATTCACATTGAGCTGAATGTTGCATTGTGTTTGAAAATGTGTTGCCCATTGCAACAACTGTAACTACTGTACTTAAAAGTCTATTGCCTATCTGCAAAGTATTTAAACTAAAGTAATTCATTAAGAGAAAGTATTTTTTGTAATGTAATGTATAATGTAATTACAATGTAATTTAAAAATAAAATATGTAAAAAAAAATTGTTTCTAAAAATGTAGTAAATCAGTATAAAAAAATTAATATAACAATTAATACATTTAAAAATTGTCATTTACAAAACCTTTGAAAATTCACTAAAAAAACGTAGGTTTCAGGCACGTTATAGTTAGAAATTAGCATTTAAAAACCTTTGAAATTCACTGAAAAACCATAGGTTTCAGACACGTTATAGTTACAAATTAGCATTTAAAAACCTTTGAAATTCACTGAAAAACCATAGGTTTCAGACACGTTATAGTTACAAATTAGCATTTAAAAACCTTTGAAATTCACTGAAAAACCATAGGTTTTAGGGACAGTTATAGTTACTTGGACATTGCACTCGTACAAAACCCGTGAAATTCCCCCGTTATAGTTAGTTCAGCTAACTATAACTCGCGCCCGCAATGCACTGCTGATGACGTCACATATTACATCACTCATGACATGGTCAGTGACATCACTGATGACATCACTGATGACATCTCAAATGACATCACTGATGACATCATCCACGTGATAATCTGATGCACCTCCTCACACCCTAATATAACCTTTGATACACCCACTCTAAATTACAGACTGCCATTCGCAAAACCATAGACACTCCAACACCAATAACTACATACCCACTCACTGATTCTTAGGTCTACACACACACATCCACTCACTCACCCGTACAGTCACTCATACTTACGGTCACTCAGTACAGGACTATCATATGCACTCATACTCCTATATAGACACTCAAACACCGCCACTCATCCATAGAGGTACTCACACACCTAGTCAGTCATGCAAATAATTAAACACACTACCATTTACTCACCTATACAGTTATACACACACCAGCTCACTTACTCATACAAATACTAGCACATTCTTACGCTCTTATACAATCACTGATACAAGCACACACTCATCCATACAGCCACTATCACAATCAGTCACTCTCGCTTATAGCTATTTATATACTCCAACACACATATATACTGCCTTTCACATATGTAGTTACTCACACATGTACCACTGGGACATACATTCACTCACTAACACACTCTTACACACACTTACCCACCCATACAGTCTATCACAGATGCACTCTTGAAACCATCCACCCAGTGAATCACCCACTCACACATCTATGCACAGAGTCGCACACACCCCTCCCACACAAACACTCAGGCACCCACACAGATACTCACACAAGCATTCAATAACTCAAATAGACACTCATGTAGCTATTCACAAACACATGCAGCCACTTACACAGCAACAGACAGATGGATACAGACATTCACCCAGTTTAGTCACTAACCCATGCATTCAGTAAGATACGTTAAATCACTCACTTATACAGTCAGTCACGCACCTACTAAATCATCCATACAGACACTTACACACCCACTCATTCTTCAATACGTCTTTTCCTATATATATTAAAATATTTAAACTTTAGAGAAACACACAGTCACTGGATGATGTCATCAGTGATGTCATTTGAGATGTCATCAGTGATGTCATCAGTGATGTCACTGACCATGTCATGAGTGATGTAATATGTGACGCCATCAGCAGTGCATTGTGGGCGCGAGTTATAGTTAGCTGAACTAACTATAACGGGGAATTTCACGGGTTTTGTACGAGTGCAATGTCCAAGTAACTATAACTGTCCCTAAAACCTATGGTTTTTTCAGTGAATATATATATATATATATATATATATATATATATATATATATATATTCACTGAAAAAACCATAGGTTTCAGGGACGTTATAGTTAG